>CM043017.1:50510594-50555332 GCA_023690525.1 Holotrichia oblita | reverse complement strand
TAGTCTGTATATTGTAATAAACCTGATAAGTAAATACTGTACGTTAGATATCAAACAATTCATTACGAATGCTATGTTATAACTTCGCAATTATTATTGTTTATAATGTATTTATAAACATTTCTGATAGAATTATGGTAATTATCTCAATATCAAATAGCAGTACTCTAACAAGTACGGTAGATGAAATTTTGATTGTATTTCACTGGTACTTTTACTAGAGCTGCTTTTGATGTTTCTAATTAAGGATATAGTACACATGCTTTCAAAAACTATAGATACATTTCTAAATTATAGCCAAAACATTTAATGCGGGAAATGTAAAGCAGATATGCCGCGTAACCTGAAAAAATTAAACACGAGAAATCTAAAATAAAAAGAAAACACAAATCAAATGAAACCTACTTATCCCATCTATAAAGCTTTGCAGTATAAAATGCTACAACCTACTACAACAGACGTAACATATTTTCAATCCTAAGATTTACTACTCATACTTGGTAGTTCCCACAGCAAAACGATTGGAAATCATACTAGAGAAAGTCTCGGAAAAGAACCAAAAAGGTGACAGCAAATTTAGAATACATAAAAGAAGAAAAATCATAGAGGTGGTAGGAGGTTTTATGGAAAATACGTGCATTTGCATTGCCTTATGGAAAAGGATAAAAAAGTCAGAATCTATATAATACTCATTAGCTTACGTATATGTATACATTCTATATCTAAGTTAATCTGAATGCCGGAAACGAAAAAAAGTATACATATGACGCTATTATTGCCGGACACAAACGAAAATTTGTAACATGTTTCATCATTAAGAGTTCTCCATTAGCTAGTACTCCACCATACAAACATATCTACCATACGTCTGCACACCTTTTTGAAGTCGAAATAAAACCATGGAAAACAAAATCTCGTAATAAAAGAATAAAAGTTACACATACAAATCTATATTCATGCAATAGGCAAAGGACATCGAATATTTAAGCTAAAAGACGCTTATCAAGCTGCAGATGGATTTTGCCACATTGGACTTAATTCTAGACCAATAGCCTTTCTCGAAAAGACAACTTGAAGCAGTAAAGATACCGAAATATTCCCATGCCAGCTAGTCATAGCACTATTGAATTAACTTACGTCGTAAATTCATAGCAATTAGCGCTTCCATTTGGTATTACTTTGGTCCCGATAATACCAAAGATAAAGGTAAGAATTCTCAAAAAGCCCCAAAAATATATTGCTATGACTGTGTTATTGAGTAACTTGTACGCAATATAAAAAACTACTCATATCAATCATTAACATTTTCCTTGAAAACATGAGAAATGATCTCTGGTCACTACACTACTATACAGAGCGGAAATGATTAGTGATATCTACACGCAACCTCACATCATCATCCACAACAGAAAAGATTCCTGGTCTACTACTACATAGAGCGGAAATGATTAGTGATGCTACCAACAAAACCGAGGAAATTCAACATGTGAAAAATGCATTCCAGAAGAACGGCTACAAACCGCAGGAGATTCGGAGATTAGCTGGAGCCAAAAAAAAAAACAGAAGGATGACTCAGAACTAAAGCCAGCAGGATACGCACACCCGCCATATATTGCTGGAGTCATGGACAGGCTGAAGAAAACCTTGGAGAAGAAGAACGTCAACGTCAGGTTCAGCACAGTCAAGAAAATAAAAGAACTGCTTCCATCCAACAAAGACTCCATACCGAGACTACAAGCTAAAGGCATCTACGAACTTCAATGCCAGTGCGGGAAATCGTATATTGGACAAACCGGGCGCAGTATACAGTGCAGAGTGAAAGAGCATCGCAGAGATGTCGAACAGGGAAATACTAGAAAATCTGCAGTAGCTGAACACTACCACACCGGAAGCAGTCACGTAATCGACTACAATGACGTGAATATACTAGCCAAAAGCAATCACTACTACCCACGGATAGTGAGAGAATCCCTGGAAATAATGAAGAATCCGAACAACTTCAACCGAGAAGACGGATACAGATTGCGTAAGGTATGGAAGTTAGCGCTGGAGAGCCCGAAGCAGCAAGGACCAACGAGGACGCATCCGAGATCATCTAACACGAATCGAGGAGAAGCATCGGACACGGATCAGAGAACGATAACAGATACGGTTCAGCGGACTGGAACGGATACGCATCACTGGAGCGGAACAGGGACTGGGTATATAACGAGGAGCAGAAGACATCAGCATCAGTCTTTAGAGAACTTCTGAAGAAGCTGACAGTATGATCAGCGAAACGTCAAGTTTGTTACAACAACCACGGCAATACCAGAAAGATTTTATGATATGAATATATCTTTATGTATGTACCATCTTTGGCAAATTAAATGCGAATTTTTCAGCGAGGAATTTCCATTTATTAAATAAAGGCTATACTTTGAAGCAAATTTTATTTCTCTAAAAGAGAGTACTGCTTTGATGAACTTCTTTAGAGTAATTAAATTCACTTTAAAGCAAAGCCTTTATTTACAAAATCAACATTCCCCGATAAAAAAATCGCATTTAAATTACCAAAGATGGTACATACATATTTATACAAATAGCAGAGCCTGGGGAATTCTTTATTAACAGCATATGTAATTCATTTTGTGAAAAATTTAAATACATACCTTTAGTTAAATGCATTTAAAAACATGTTTTTATTAAATTTATAAGAATTACCTGAATCGCCTACAAAAATATTCGCGTTCAAAACGATTTCACAACAAATAATAATGCAAAGACGTTTCTGCTATTGTAGAAACAAGCCTACTACAATGAAAGAACTACTGTAAAATAGATAGAGATATTATCGATATTATACATAAGAGTATAATGATAATAAAACGTGTTATAAACAAAACATGTTTTTTGTCTTTTATTTTTTAAGTTTTTTGTTGTTTTTTTAAGGGAGTACATTTGAGGTGATGCATAAATTTACTCACCTTTTACTATGATACTGCGTTTTTTACCTAAAGTATTGAACTTAGGTATAGCGAATGCTGTAGCAATGTTGTAGAATATTTAATTCTACGATTTACTGATCAATAATATACAGGGTGTTCTATTTGAATTAACGAAGATTTTTCATATTTTTCTTCGTCAAATTTGACATTTTCTGGATACCCTTTATACTTTGCTAGTTGAAGTCGAAGGAAAATGAGATGATTTTGTGATACCTGTTGCATGTTTTAGAGAAATTGTTGTTGTCTTCATTAGTAGTGAAACTGTATTACCATGGGAATGCAGACTGATATGCATAACCATAAGCAATTTCTTCGTCTGTTGATCTAATAAATATTTTTTCTTCGTCAATAATGGAATAGAATAGAATTTATTCGTTCGCTAAACATAAATTTATGGATACGTCGTATACTCAACTGGAAAAAAATTAGCACACAGTGTTCATCGAATTTTGCGGCCTACAACACTATATACGGCTGCTTTCTGTATATAAGGAACTCCCAGCAACTGAGTGCTCTGAAAGCTGCATCTTGAATTTATTCGTTCGCTAAACATAAATTTATGGATACGTCGTATACTCAACTGGAAAAAAATTAGCCCACAGTGTTCATCGAATTTCGCGGCCTACAACACTATATACGGCTACTTTCTGTATATAAGGAACTCCCAGCAACTGAGTGCTTTGAAAGCTACATCTTGATTGATCTATGCAGCTGTTCTCTTAATGTAACACTGCCTAACACACATACATTTTCAATTTGTGGAATCCACTATACGAGTAGATGAGCATCGAAATATATTCCCAAGTACTTTACATTCCGCATCAGTTATGCATTCCATGGTCTTAGCTCGCTTAGATTGTAAAATTTAAACCAAATTTTCGCATGAGATACAAATTGGTTCATTATATTTACGTTAACGGACTTCATTTGAATGAAATGTAAAATTTGTGTCATCAGCATGAATAGTTATAAATAAGGACCTGTTTAAAGCATTCATGTCATACTGTAGATTATTTATATACATAAAGTCGGGCTCGTGGCCTAGTGGCTTGCACACTTGCCTCGTAGTCCGGCAGTACCGGGTTCGAACCCCGGTGCTTCCTTTCTGAGTTTGGTTTTCTGTAGTTTTCCAAATTCCACGGCAAATGCGGAAAGGTTACATCTTAAGTCGGTCTACAGCCGCAGGCGTAATAATAACTCATGGCCAGCCGATGCCTCCTGTAATTGACGCAAGCTGTTGGGGAATGCTAAGGCATGAGTTATTATTATTATTATTAAAAAAGTTATAAATGCTGGCAAATATTCGATTGGTTACGTTTAAGTTTCTGTTTGAGCAGAGCCGTCAAATGAGAATATTTATCATTGAATACACATCTTCTTTAAATAATCTTGTGACATTTTCCATGGATATAAAATAAATTAAAATATACATGTTTGAATGATTTTCAATTTCAATTTCGATGGACATAACAAAACCAGACTTGAAAGGTTGTGGTAATAGTTACTAATAAGAACGTTTGTTGTTATTTCACACTATCAAAAACACACACACACACACAGATAAGGAACACCTACAGATAGGGAACTCTAATACAATTCGACACAAAATTTAATTCTGTTACAGATTATTAAAAACAAGCAGGGGTCATTGTATTTGAAAAAATCCAGTTTTAACAGTCTGAAGTTGTAGTAATAGATAATTAAATTTTGGACAACTTGTACATAACAAACTAATATTAAGAATCGTAGCAGAAACATCAAGACTCCTTTTTTCCATAACCTCAACTCCAGAAATTTTACTTCAAAAATGGCAACGGTTCATAATATGACGTAAATTCAAAAATTTTTTAAAAAGTCGAAAAATCTCAAAACCGATACATTTAGGTATAAGGAATACTAGTAAAAGATTCTCCAACGCTTAATTTTCGAAAATGCAAAGAAAACCATTATTCTACTTGAAATAAGGAAGTTGATACCAATTTCCGGTACTTTCGGAAATGCTGCCACCTTGAAAATATTTTTAGTGAATAAATTTAATTACCTAATACGCACAAGCAACTTAGCAGAAATTTATTATCATCAGGAAGCCCAATCGTTCTAATAGCTGCTCTCAATCAATCACTCTGTATATGGATGTATGTCAACCTAAATGTTTAAGGCGTAACAAATTAGTAAATATCATAACTGATTATAAAAACAGACGTAGTAATACACGTCAAGACGCTGACTTAAATCGAATGTTAAAGGAAACCAACAAATTCTTAAATAACAATAGAGTACCGAAGCGGATAAAAGCGAAGAAAGTATTATAATGTATAAAAAAGATGGAATAAATTATTTTGTAATTAATTGTTATTTTATTTGACTCGCAAGTGGAAATATATCTGCGATTAAAATATACAAACAGATTGTAATGTGTAAACTTTAAAATAGCCTTAATTGTCTACCAAATAATTTGATTCATTTTTTTTTTGGAAAATAAAGTGTACTGTTGTTGACTACTGTGTGATTATAAGATTTAAGCGCTGAACTAATTCGCAGGCATTGAGTAACATATAGGGCTATTTTTAATTTTAACTTCTTAACTCAACAATAACTTGTTAATACAGACAATAACTGCTTGCAGCTTGTTAAATCAGTGTTTTACTATTAGTTTGCACTACTTTATTAAACTTGTGGTGCAATTAATATTTGGAATTAATTCAAATTTGCACGTTAATAATATTAGGTGGTTGATTACAGCTGAAGGGGTAAGAAGCAAAAGGGTACAAGTACATTTTTACACTAAAACGAGTTATGTGCAGATTTGGGTAGTCCAGAGTCCAAATTGTTTCGAGGCATATGGATACAAATGCATAATGATACATTTAGCGCTATCTGTCAGTGGATAAAGATAACGTATCATCGAAATCTACCAAAGCATTGGTGGCAAAACGGCACAAATGTACTTGTATCTTTTTGCCTCTAAGATTGATCTCTAGATGGGTTAGTGGTAGTGCACGTGTATCGTTTCGAAGTTGACTGATGTGAAATTCTTCCTGGTTTTAAACTGTAATTGTCAGTACAGTGAAAGCTCTTTATTCGCGGTTCCTTTATTCGCGATTTCGTTATCCGCGAATGCAACATTTGACACCACTTCTTGTATTCGCGGCAAAAAAATTCTTTATTCGCGGTCCAAAAGCCAATGACACATAAACACAAACTATTTTATAGCGCAAAAAAGATCAATAGCGTAAATTAAATAAGCAGTTATCATAAATGTATCTTATTGTATTTCGAGAACAACATCCTGGCATTAATTCACAAATCCATAACCACTTTTAGTGGAATAAGTCGAAAGTCCTTGATAAAAGCCGCTAAAAAATTGAAAAATATCGCTGTACCAATACCAATACCGGATACGGAACGTATCTCCCTCCCTCCCCCAATATGGAACTTTTACTGTATTAAAATGAGTGGGGTGGGGAAAAAACTAAGATGTGCTACAAAACTAACAACAGCTACAACTCAATACTTTTATTTGGTGGTAAAACGGTAAGTAGGTAACGGTAGTGCAAAAAAATTTTTTGATGAACTTTATGAAAATGTGTTTCACAGCATAAAAATTGTATGGGTTCTGCACGTAGGTTTATGCAAAAGTCAAAATTTCAACGGGTATCTGGATTTTTATATATATAAAGCAAAAACTTTAAAGCTAAATTTCTCCACTTCGCTTTTTTGTACTTGTACCTTTTTGCTTCTTATCCCTTCAGGTATTTTATTCCTGAATATGCAACTATGCACACAATATACCATTATTTTACTGTGTGAATTGCTCTAAAACAGTAACAAATGCAGCACTGTAAAAACTAGAAGGATGTTTTCATGAGAAGAGAGAGCATTTTTTTAATTTACCGGAAGATATACATATGTATGTATGACATTTTACATAAGCTAAAAGTAATTTTAGCTTCAGTTGCTATTTATTAGCAAAATTATATTTTGTTCGATGTATACAATTAAAAAGGAATGTTTCCAATTTTACTATGCTTTGATTATTTTCAAAAGCTTAAGATTTTTGTCTTAGTTGCTGTTTATCTGTTGAAAATGCCTTAACACATATAATATCGTCTTACATGTTCTTATTAATGAAATGATAATAAGAAGTGTAATCGATACATAATTTTGTATGAAGATGTTTTAGTATGTAATGGTAGCATTATTACCGGATTCAAAGGTAATTGCGTAAGTTTCCACGCAATAATTTTGGATGTAATATTTTTACAACGCAAATTTATAAAAATCATTGAAAACCAGTTTTATTATACAAACTATTATCTCACAGCATATCAATATATTGGTGTATAGGGGATATGTTCGAAATTTAACATTATAATATAGGAAACGTCTATGTGACTGTACTTGTAAATATTTAATTAATATAAAAAAATAGCCTTTAACAGTCAAGGTCAACCTAGATATGTCGTTTAAAAGACAAGTAGTTATGCGCGCCCATAAACTGCGTGTATACACATGTGCCTCGTGTAGAAACAAGAGACATAAATTTGTTATTCCGTTTAGAAGGTAAGACAAAAGCTAAGTAAACTTACATGTACAACATACATATTCATTAATACTGTTGTATGCAGGACACCTACCGATTCCTATAATATGATAGTACGTCTGGATTTTTAGGTTTTTTTTTTGACGAAAGAGATGAGGAATGAATGCTGTGCTATTCCAAAAATATTAAAAATTACTATTAATTGTTGTAAGTGGTATAATAACAAATTGCAATGCAAAAATTAATTCGTTGAGTTACGGTAAGTACCGTAAAAGAAGAGAGTTTGTTACTTAAAATACGGGAGTATTTTCTTGTCACACTGTTCCTGGAAGGGCTGTCTGCGGTACAGACATTTTTTGCAGAAGAAAAAAGTACTCGTGCATTTGTACAGATACCTCTCCAGGTCTACGTATCTATTTTTATAACCGTAAAATGTTAACTTACTGACATGGTGGCTAGTACATTTGCTTCCAGTCTGTACATATATTTTCTATACTTATTTGTCTCCATATTTATCCGCTTCTAAAGAGTTATTCCAAATTATACTACAAATTTTCTTCCTTGCTAGCAAAAAATTGCAATGTCGTCACCAAACACACGCTCAATTGCGCTCAATAGTCGCAGTAGTAAAAGCAACATCGCAGTCGAATAAAAGACTTATTAGTTTGAATATAAACATATGATGCTATGTACTAACTCTTTCCTAAAACAACTATGGAATTCCAGCAATGCTTGCTTAATTTGTTCAATTTATTTTCTAGTAGGTATCTTTGCGAACATTTTTTCCTATAATGGTTTTTAAAAAGATGCGTCGTGTTAAGTGGATTCACAACAATCTCACTCGTCATTACACAAAAATTATGTAGCAAAAAGGAAGTAAAACAAAATATTTTTAATATGTGCTTGGAGTACACATCTCGCAACTTCTATCTAAGAAATTGTGGAATAAACACGGCAGAAAATTAGAAGAAACTGATTCACTAAAAGAAGTTGGACGGAAAATAGCGTCCAGAGTCCAGAGTATTGTTAGAGAGATCATAAATATGTAAATAAATATACCCTTTAAGAGGGCTTAAATTGTAAATACTTTTGTGTTAGATATTACAATTACACAGTACAAATATATGTATATAATAATATTACATGAAAATTACGTAATGAGAGGGAGCAACTACCGTTATCTATTCTACTGGTACTAAATGAATGTTTATTTTATCGAATGCAAATTACATGATTCAAATATGTATTAGCTATGAAATCAAGCATTGCAACACTCACTGGTATTTGTGTTAAGGTGATACAGGACACGGAAATCGTATACATAAAGTAAAGTATGTACATTACATGTAGGTAATCACATATGTGCGTGCATATTATATTAGGCTGTAGTATAGCTACAGGTTGGTTCATCGCAAACGAAACAGATAGATTATCTTTGAACGTACCACATTTTTCCTTATACGGCAATTTATGTTTTAAAATTTGAATAGAATTACTGAAAAGTTCGATAACAATATATAAATGTTACCGTAAAACGGGGTGACTTTGTGACAGCACCACACTCCTTTGAAAAAGTCTCTCTTACATCTCTGTTTATTACGTTATTGTAGAAACCTCTCCCACACGCATCAGTAAAGGGTTGAAGCAGTGTCACGTATTATGCCTCGCGGTCGTTCTGCAGTTTTTTTACAACACATATATTTTTTGGGCTAGATAAGCAATTATTACTTTATCAGAAAGTTGCTTTGTATATACTGTGTATACTTTGTCTTGTGTAAGTTCAACCGTTTGTTTTATATGTTTTTGCATATGAGTTAGTTTTAAAAAAATATAGGGGGTGGGGGTTGTTTCTGTAAAACAAGAACTATGGCAGGCAAACTATTGTCGTTATCTTTTAGTACTCATAAAACAGTTATATTATTAACTTTTTTTGATATGTCTTATAGTTTTGGAGATATTAAAGCAAATAGCGGAAGGTAGCGTTGGCTCTTGGTCGCCCCCACCCCCGAAAGCAACCAATTTAGCAACTATGGAAGTTACCGTTGTTCTTACACTGCATCAGTCTACAAACCCACTAAATTTCATTTAAATCGGTCACCACCACTTGCCTGTGTTTCCTTGATAGTGACATATTGATGATTCAGTTAGGAGGTGATTTTGTGACAAATTTAGAGTCTGGCATACATTTACGTGGTTATAATTTTCCAAAATCTCCTCACAGAAAGGTAACATTGTGTTCTAGTGAAAGCCAAATGCGCTGTCACAAAGTCAGCCCGAGCGATGGGCTGAATGTGTAAAAAGTATACATCAAAATTCTGGCTAAACTACTATTGTTTTTTGTTTCACATCGTCATTGTTTAGTAGCTAAATGATGTGACCTACTTCATATTATCTACTAGACCTTTCAGCTATAAAACTAGAACTGAAAATATTGTTAAAAGTGTTAAATTTGTCACAAAGTCACCTCGTTTTACAGTAATGTATTAATTTCGTATGTAAGAAAGGTTTTTAAAGTTTTCAATCGCAGCCCTAATTGCTAATAACTTCTAACCGTCAAAACTAGGCGTACGAATATATCTACAAGCTTTCTAATTCTACACAATCATTTTTTATCTGAACATCGGAGTTTCCGATCGTGGAAATTACTAAACTGGTTTATTAATAAATTTGCGGCATCTTCTCGAATAAGAATAAAAATATTTAAAAAATTGCAAAAAAATAGGTTAGGAATATTCTAGCGATTATAGCGACTTATTCGAAGGAACCTTAACAGAAGATTAAACAAAACGGGACAAATGGATTAAGATATTATTTGTATTGTGATTGATCTACAATTCGCTGTTGGAAGCTAAGTGATTAACAGTGCAGCATTAATTGAAAAATGGTGCTGTTATAAGGCGATTGAACACACACAGATACACACAAATTATACAACAAGCAATACAATTTAGGAACTCGTTGGAATTAGCAACCACCATACATAACAAAAAAATTATCACTGTAGGTACGTTACGCAAATCAATTTTATATGTACCTAGTTACCCTTTCTGATGCAGAATAGGTTTGAGCGTATAAGATTTTTATCTATTTCAGACACAAAATACTTATTTATGTAAGTGCTGTTTGACGATCCAGGATGTCAGTTTGCAGGTGGAAGTAAAGCCGAGTCCTATAACACATTTGAGATCCCAAAAGTTTTATACAATACTAGTATATCTGCTTGCGGCTTCGCTCGGGCAGACTATAATTATATCTGTACAGTATTTCATTTTAATCAAATTTATATACTATCCCGTCCGCTATTCATGTATAAATCTACAAGCTGTACAATCAATGTACAGCATAAAAATATTATTTTCTATACAAATTGTGTGATTCTTCCATTTCAAAATACGCCGAAGGACATGTTTCATTATTTGCGTCGAAGACCATTAATATCAAGTTTAAAGTAAATTTTATAATAAAAATATTAATTACACTGCAAAAATAGTTACCTCCATTCACGCGATGACGGATTGAATTTTAAAGAACGTCGAAATATGTACGTGTTTCATTATGGTGGCAAAAACAACAACAAAGTAAGTTTCAAGTAATTTACATAATAAAAATATATTTTAATCCATTACGGATTGAACTTTAAAAACGGTGATGCACGTGTATTATTAGTTGTGTCAGAGAGCATTAGTTCCAAAATAAATTTCATACTTTTAATTTTCCAGATTAAATTACAGTAAAAGAATTGTAGTTTAATCTAGATAAGTTTAACTACCATTTAATACTGTGAAGGCAACAAATTATCCATAATTAATTGGTTGATTAACAAAGACACTACACCCATATATATTATCTCCATGCAGTCATCCAATCTGAAAATATGAAAATATTTTCTTAAAAGAGATAGGTTACATTTCCAGCAGGATAATTTTGCTAGAGGAGAAGTAGCGTTCCTGTTCTTACATGAATAATGACTAAACATGCCCTGTACTTACCATATCCAATGCAGCAGATATTTCGAGCGTTATCGGGTTTGCGTACGGCCGAAGAATAACAACCTCCAATTGCAAATTAGTATGCAGTCGTGTCGTATATCAATATACTAGAATCTGTGAGCTCATTTAACCGTCCAATGGTGAATACAGTACGTAATTTTTCTTATAATTTAAATTAAATGCAAAATTGCATGCGTAAGCCACTGGTATGTGTAGCGAATTGGCCAGGTTTAATAATGACTATACTGAAAGTTTTAGCTGGCGAAACGGATGCTTCATTTTATTTACGCAAGAGATTTAGAAAATAGTAGTGGCTGGACAATGAAGTGGCATAGACAACAATACGACTTATCCGATTACATATTTATATTTTGTGTGGCAGTGAAAATATATGAAATAATTGTAGCATATTCCATGCGATTTTTTTTTCTGGATAATATTCAATTCCGTCAGGATACGATATTCTAAGTAAGGTATCTCTCATTAAGACGGCTAATGGTAGCGGTGCAGAGATATGTTCTCAGAATGAGAGGCATAGCTATGCATTGGGGGAGTATGCTTCTGTGTTTCAGGGGAAGTGTATGCCATCCTCTAGTGCGCACACACAATGAATGAGAAAGCGGTGACCAACAGACGAATTCACATCATGTCTGATAGCCAAGCGGCACTAAAGGCGTTACTAAGCCGGAAGGTATTGTCCAGGCTGGTAACGGAATGCCTCGACAATTTGGTGGAACTTTCGAACCGGAACAACAACCTTTCTTCGGGGTCACAAGGCAAACGGCCCGGAGATACATAGGCGACTGGATTCGTACGAAACAGCAAGAATACTGGATAGTCATACCCGGTATAATACATGGTAAAACCTTTATAGGGAGACCATGCAGGAAAAGAGCTAGAGAACTACTACAGCTTACTATGAAATAGCTCTGCATTGTAACGGGCCTAATAACCGGACATCCTGCGGTCAAAGAACACCTACACAAAATCGGAGTGTTTGACGGGGACACAAAGTGTAGACTTTGTGGGATAGAACCGGAGACAGCCCATCACATATTACGCGACTGCAAGGCACTAGATCGCAGAAGGCAAAACCTATTTGTGAGAACGAAAGGAGACCCAGAGATATACCTTAGCCACTCGGTTAGGAACTTGTACAGATTAGCGGAGGGGACTACCGTGCTAGAGTGGGTGACTTGAACATACAGATGTGGCACAATAAGCCTAAAGGCTGCGATGCCAACTGGTGACCATATGTCGGACGGGTCTGGGATAACAAAAAAAAGGTATTGCTCTCGGTCTTTCTCCCTCTCTCCCGGTCTATACTTTAAAGAACAACTGTTTGACACTTTTCAGGTAATCTTAGCTCTTCATGAAGGAACACCTGGGGTACTACCGCAGAAGTTAAGTGCTAATATCAAAACTTTTAAGTAGTAGTAGTAGTTACTACCGCAGAGCAATAATCCAGCAACTTTATTAATTTTAACATTAGAAACAGATGGTCGTGAGCAAACGCCGAGAAGTAATTGAAAAATTGTTAGAATTAACTATAGATTTTTATGTTGTAGTGTTTTCTATGAAAGTAGAAGCTAGTTTTCATAATTTTCTTTCACCAGCGAAAGGCCTTGTTAACACATATATGTAAATAAAATCGACGCATGACACCTAGCAACTTATTTAACCATTGCTTGTGTTATGTGCATGTATATTTTGTGAATATATGTGAATATATATTCTTTACCTTTGAGGTCACAATCTCTGTTTTAAAATGAAAAAATACACAAAAACCGCGAAGTTCAGTGATTCGCAAAATATACCAATGACAAAAATCTAGAATTAAGTAAATTTGTATCGTCGCCACCGTAAAAAGGGCGAGGTTATTTTGCTTTATAAACTCTTAGAAACAGTAACTGACCATCCTCCATTGGACGTTAAATGATGTTGCATTTGCAGCCCTAGGCTTTCTGTTTAACTGAAAATAATGAAGAATGATTTAATAATTTTTTAATTGATTTTTACGTGTTTCTAAAATTGATTTAATTACTTTAATTATTGACCTGTACATATATATAAGTAATTTTATCTCCCTTAGTAATTTTATTTAGTGTATCTAGCGGAATTTGTATACAAATTTTACACAAAATATCGTACTACATACATATGTAATCATCAAACTAGGCATATTAAATTTGCGTAACGAAAATCCACTATTAATTATATAAATAATATAAAAAAGAGCGCGTTTTACGAAATACGTTACATACGCAGGTACGGTTGACCTACGAAGGCATATAAGGAATTTCTTATGTCTGGGTATCCAGTTGACCTTGAACGTGTACAATTCGCTAGAAAATTATCTTCTGGTTTTCTTCATTGTCCCATACCAATCACTCTAGTTATGGTGTGATGGAGAACCGCGGTTGAAAAGTGCAAGCTTAGCAGGTGCAATTTGTTAATTGTGTGCAGTGTTCATTATTCGTGATGTAAGGTAGGTTAACGGTTATACATCTATTAAAAAATGTGACTTCTCTGTAACTCCGTATAAATATCTTTTCTAATGATCAGAACTTATTTGTGATTTATTTTATTACGTTTATTAATAATAAATTACACAGAATTTTGTACTCAACTTTCGATGCACTTCATAAGAATATATACAAGAATTTCATGTTGTTTCTGATAATCGTTTGTTATTAAAATATTCACGACCGTCAAGCTTGTATAATTTTTTTCAAAAATAAATATAAGCATGTTTGTGTTCTTGACATACTAGTATTCAGTGTCTTTGGAATTTATGTGTTGTCTGAGAATTATTCAATACATATTTTGTTTTCGGACGTCGGTTTTTTCAACGTTTTGATTACGAAATGAGTTTTTGTCTTTAGTTTAAATTTAATTTAATATAAAAAAATCAATATATATATTAATATTTATGTTTGGGATGTTTAGAGAAAACATTGCGATATCTTAAAGCATTTCTAGCGTAGTGCGTGAATGTTGTTAATTCCAGTGACATGTAACATTAAAAGATATAAATAAATAAATAGACAGGATTTTTCCAATAGAGATATATCAACAGCTCGTAAAGAGGGGAATCATACTTTAGATATACATACATATGTATTATACATATGTAGGGTAGATTATTACATACACAATATTATTATTTACTATTGGGACCATGGGCGTGTTACTTATGCCTAGTTTTAAATTAAGTATTAGGATAATAATTATACAATATAATGTCATCTGTGTATACTTAATTATTTTATTTAGTGTTTTTGTGCGTGCTTGTTTGTATATGTAGTGCCGGTGAAGAATATCTATAAGGTGCTTAAACCACTTGTTTAATAATGTGTGTATTATAAATTGTTAGTGTATTGCATTACAAAATACATTTAAATTAATTGTATTTTGGGATAGATGCATGTGGATACCTACAAATTTTATGAAAATATTGTATAGTATATATAGAGGAAAATGTTTTTTATCTCGAGATGGTTTATCATACTGCATCATTAATAATCTTCCATAGATTACTGATTTTTAGTAACCATAATCAACTTAATTTTTTTTAATGGAACATTCTGTATATTTTCTGTAAAAACGAATCCTCATTAAATTCTGTTTATCATCATACGTCACAAGTTGGCATATGTGTAGCATTTGTCTACGGAAACGAAGCAATAAGTAAAAGTATGGAAAACTAAAATTTGCTTTTTCTAATATAAATTAAAGAAAAATTAAATACTACATAGTAAGTATGTCCTATAATAATTGTTCAAATTGTCCATCATTACTTTCTAAACATTTGTAGGCTCGCGTTAATATGTTCCTCCTGGCGTTCTGCAGCATTACATGTGTAATTATAGCAAGCAAGCCGCGATAATTTTATTCTTCAGTTCCTGAAGATTCTGAGAAGGAGTATCATAAAGTTGGTTTCTCAAAAAACGTCATACAAAAAAATCAAGATTTGATAAATTAGGCGATCTGACAGGTCATAAAATTGGTCCTCTGTTGCCGATCATTGACTAAATTCATTTTGTAAATAATATTCAAAATGGACGAGGAAACAACCACGGTAATGAAGTTGTTACTTTAGCTTACTTTAGAGCCAATCCAAGAACTTCTACAAGACAATCAGCGTTTGATTTGAATATTCCAAGACACGAAATTATAAATATCTTAAAATTGCACAAACTAAAGCCTTTTAAATTACATTTAGCCGAAACATTACATGCTAATGATCTCAACAACATTATATTTTGTGAATGCCTCGTGAATGTGGGAAGATAATATTTAAATAACATTATTTGGACTGATGAATGTAATTTTCACAGAAATGGTATTTTTAATTATTATTAATGTATGGGTAGGGTTAGTCGACAATGACATTTTCGGGACATATGTTTACGAGGGACTTTGACTCAAAACCGATATTTATTATTTTTACAAAATGAATTTAAAGACTACATAGACAATCTCCCATTAGCTTTAAGGCAAAATTTGTGGTTTCAACATGATGTCGTCCCACCTCATAATGGAGCAGTAACAAATTATCTACAAAATGAATTTGGTCAATGATCGGCAACAGAGGACCAATTTTAGGGCCTAATTTATTAAATGTTGATTTTTTTGTATGGCGTTTTTTGAGAAACCAACTTTATGATACTCCTTCTCTGAATCTTCAGGAACTGAAGAATAAAATTATCGCGGCTTGCTTGCTAATTACACCTGCAATGCTGCAGAACGCCAGGAGGAACATAATTACGCGAGCCTACAAATGTTTAGAAAGTAATGATGGACAATTTGAACAATTATTATAGGACATACTTACTATGTGTATCATTTACAAGGCAATATCGCCAACCGGGAAATACTTGTTTCTAAGAAACATTAAAAATGAATAGGTATATTATGGTATAAGAAGTAACATGTTTGTTTTTTCACCGGAAAACTTTGATATGTTCAAAAATTTGCACAATTATTAAGTTTTGCAAACATCTAAATATCACATTAAAAAATTATTTTTACCTAATTAGAAGTATTTATATTTTGTAGTACCTAAAGATGGTTCAAATTATTTTCGGAAAAATATGTGCTGGTTCTCTATTATTTATTTTTGGAGGGAGCAGAACCGCAAAATTTGTTGAGTATACAATTAAAAATATTAATTGTTTTTACAACTGTAGCTTTTCAGTTTTGAAAGAATCATCAAAATTCAAATTCTCGGATTTCCACTGTTCCATTGTTAATCATTTAGGATAAGGATAATATAATAAAAAAGTAATGAATTGTTATAATATTTTATCATAAGAGCAGAAAGAACGCTTTGGTAGCGTTTCTGTGTACATACAATACTGTTTGTCGCCTATCAGTCATGCTTTCAAATTTTTGAGGTAAATTCAGGTAAATAAATGCAAACATGGCGGCATGTTTAGTTAGTAAGTATCTATAATAAATGTAATTGATTATCAATTGAGTATCAAATGACGTAGTCCTAGAGTCGCAAAACGATACTTCCTGTCGATATTTAGAGACGTAATGAGTTGTTTTCAGACATTGTAGGCGAAAAAAAAACATTTATACACATCGCAGTTGCACAGCAAGGACTAGCGCGATATTGTTTAGCAAGCCCCACCATAATAACAACAATAAAAATACTTACGTTTCCAAGATTTATTTTCTTTTACAAATTATTATTTATTAACAATTATATGTATACTGGTAAAAAACTTGACGGTGCACCTCATTATGGGTGTAATGTTCGGAATCATTTAAATCAAATTGTTTCTTATCACTGTATTGGCCGGGACAAGATGACTTCTGATTTTTGGGGGATTTATAAAAGATTGTGGTTATATGGTTCCGATAATAAATCAGAATAAAGTTATAGAATCGCATAACGAACAGAAAAGTTTAGATTTAAACCAAATATTTACCGAAATATTCTATTTTCAACTATAAAAATAGCAAAAAAGTGCATTTGCGAAGGCGGTAGATACATAGCCCATTTAATATATTTTTTTACACTAGAGATTTAAGCGTATAATTATAACGTCGTTGTTGGTTTGTTTTAATTTATATTATGGACTTAATAAAAGAAACAAAATTTTGAAAAATCACAACACAGAGTTAAATAAGTAAGTTAATAAGCTCGTAAAGGAAGTATCAAACCAAAATTTCGCAAGTCGCAAAAAGTTAGATAAAGCATTAACTTACTACAAAAAATGGGTGTTAAGTACACAGGCGTTCGCCAGAAACATCTGGGGAGTTAAAAGGTATTACATTCTCATTTTTTCTTGAGTTTTTTGAGGTTTTTTACTAAAAATCGTCATCAGAAGGTGTGCTTATATCAGCGTAAAATCTGTAAAAAAATTGATAACGATATCTCAAAACGCATCGAGACATAAATAAATATATGTAGTTTTTAAAAATTAACTTTGACGTCTTGTATATTGGAAAAAACGACATTCAAATAGAAGGTCACATAAGAAAAGTCGCATTGTTTTAGCCCAAACAATATATTTTATAATACTCTGTATAATGCTTTATCGGACGCACTGAAATAAATGCCCACTGAATGCTAAATGAGGGTTTTTTAAAGCGAATATGAACACATTAAATATTATCATGATATATTTCACGTTATTGTATGTAGGTAACATACAGAATTGCTAGAAGCAGGTAAATAATAATACAAGAACGGTATATTCTGCTCAGTACAGTCAGTAGACACATTTTCGTTATACAGGATGGGTGTATATTCATTTAATCTTTTACTTTTACTGTGAGGAAGTATGTATCCGGATTAAAAATTCCAAAATTATTACGTATATACATGCATATATTTCAATTTATTACATTGAAATATTATTTTCATTTCTGATCAATGTATCATTCATTCATCTTTTCATCATTCATTTTTTTAGGTTCACTTTTATGTTTTCGTTTACTATACATAAAGAATAAGTTGGTATTTAAATTAATTCATTTTATTTGAACTAAAAGTGGAAATATATCTACGACTAAAAGATATTAATGTTAAGAATGTATCTAAACGTAGTTAAACTGAAACTTCAGTTACAGTTTTACTATTGTCAACTTTTTATGACAGAAATGTCAGTGGTTATGTCAAATACTTTGCCGAACCATCAAACTATCCTAATGGAATACACAATTTAATGAAAAAGTGCAAATTATAAAGTGGGTTTATAATTTGCCATAGTATTTGACATAACTACTGACATTCTTGTCATACAAACAGTTGACAATACTAAAATGGATACATTTAATTTTACCTTCCACTACCTTCCCCTATCAATAGGCTTTCGTAGTTGAAGTTGTTATCCTGTATACAGAGGAATATGGGGATTACTTTTTACATTTCTTAACCATTTCTGAGGTTCGTATATAAAAACGTGAAGTTGGCCCAAGTGTAGTCTGGTATTCTCTTCGCAACTAGCAAATGGAAATAAAAATAATATATTTTGTTGTTGTTCCTGTTGTTCAACTTTGTCTTGGTCGGTTCTTCTCAAAACAATGCATTCGCAATTTCAATTACAACAAAGGATTCATTCAACAAAGAATCTTTAATTACTTGTCAAAAACAGCAAATACTCAATGCAAGCTTATACTTCTCTTAAATCATTTTTCCTACAATTTTAAGTTGAATGTCCTAATTATGTCAAAAACAAAAATATTATTAAAACAAATTGATTACTTTTGTTTAAATACTTAATATTTTTGGTTTTCATTTCAAAAGTACCTACCTTCAAACAATATATGCCAATTTATTACTTTCAAATTCAAGGAAAATTCATTTTAAGATACGCGATTGCTTGATGACAAGAATATACTATTCTTACGGAAAACTGTTAAATTTTCACATAAAGGAACTTATCACATATCCAAAATAATGCATTATATTCAAACCAAGCATTTAGTTTTGTGTATGGTAATTAGCGATGGGCGATTCAAATCTTTTTGGTGATTCGAATCCAAATGACTCCGAAAATAAAAGATCCGTATGATATGATTCGTACCAAAAGGATTCGTATCGACTCGTGATGATTCATGACTCTCTGTACTAGCGACAAGATTCGAATCGTTCTGGTGATCCGTATACTAATTATTATAAACGATTTGTATGATTCGTACCAAAAGATCGCAACAGATTCAGCCCGATTCATTGATGACTCGTCGTATTAGCGATTCGAGTTTAGATTTTATTCTAATGATCTTGCAAAATAGTATTAAATAAGATTTATATTTCAGTAAACTAAACTAACCTAAATACACAGATACATTCATGAAAATAGTCTACCTTTCTAAAAATACGATAAGAATTATTTCTTATTGACGTTTTGAGGGACACGAACTACTAACTATAAATATAAAAACTAGCGAATGAATATGTTTATGAAATCATAATACACCACTGTAGTATAAATAGTAACGATTCATATTCATGGTACTGATTAGAGAAACTATTTGAGTCATACTATACGACTGTTCGTAACATACCTACAATTTACCAGTATGAAACAAATATACTGTTTGACTTCGATTTAGTATCGTATCAGTTGACTAACTCTAAGATATACGAATTCGTATGAAGTAAATGATTCATATAAGTTACGTATAATTATACAGATTTGTACAATGGTACGATTCATACGGCCACAATCAATTGCTACCAGTATACTACTTGACTCTGATTCCGATTCGTATCAAGCGACGGTACGACTGCAAAATGATACGGATTCGTATAATGATTCGTATAGGATTATACGAATCCGTATAAATATATAGTAAAGATTCGTACCGTACGAATCACACATGAGAGTCGTATATACTGTACGAATCATACGAATCCGACCCATCGCTAATGGTAATGGAATTACTCGTATATGAGTAATTTTATATATTTATACATTTGTTGTTGTTTATTGTTTCTCGAAGGATAATCTTCATAAACGTTTCATACGTATAGGATCAGCAGCTCCCAAGGATTTACAGTGCCAGATATAAAAAATGATTACACGTCGGAGATATGTAGATGTATAAGTTGAAATGTCTTGCAAAACATAAAAAGTGGTACAAAGATTTTGTTGTCAGTTGATGTATAACTTAACGTACGGAAATTAAATAAAATAAAGTAAATATTCAACCAAATACCAGTTTCAGCGGTCTAAAACAAAGAAAAAACAAAAAAAATACAACATTGAATTTCTAATTTTGTTTTTGAGTTTTTAAAACAACATCAAACAACAACTATCAAAACCTTATACGTTTAATGCATTGCTTTGAAATTGATTAAATCGTACTTCGTTTGTTGGTATTCTGTTTTGGTGCAAAATGCTATTATTACAATTATGTAAATCAAGGTTAGCTAGTTAATTAAGAATAGGCGTCATAGGCTTGAATATTTTATTTATTGGTAAAATACATAATTATTAATTCAAACAAATAAGATGTAAAACACTTAGTAGCGAAGTTTAAATTCTAAAGTGTTGACAACTATGTTTACCATCAACTGTATACTGTATCTTTCGTATTCGCGTCTTTTGTATGTATCCATACATTTTTCTCCCGCTAACTTTACAACACGACAAACTAAATGTCTTTTTATGATTCAACACAATTTATTTTCTTTATTATTAGTATAGTATTATTTTGAATTTATGATGAAGCTATAAATAAAAATAGCTTTTTTATTGGATTCACGATTGTTATTACCCCCATTAATCGATATGATTCCTAGCAGGAGTAATACGTACTTCGTTTCTATCTTACATATTAATTTTCTTGGATTCTTATTATTCTAGATGTGTACACTTTGTGTTTCCTATTGTATTAAATCTAAAGAAGTGGTTTAAATACATTCTTAAAACAATTGTGTTGATGAATATAAAACCATTATGTACAAGTTTTATTTTAACGCTCTATAAATTTTCTAAGGCGGAATATTAAAAAAAGTTTAAACTTGCAAAATGCGATTTAACTTTACGTGTAAACAAGAGTGAAGTAGATTGGAAAAAATATGTATGTCATTGAACTGACACTATTTTTCCTCCACCATGTAGACTAGCGGACAAAATAATATAAACAAAGAGATGGAAATTATGGATTACGGTAGAGAGCCCATATAATGGATAAAACATAACTTAACTTAAAATTAGTATGTGCGTTGTATATAAATAATATATAAAATAAAATAAAATAAATATATATATAAAATTTGCAAACGTCATTTTATTCTAGTTCTACCAAATACCCGGTTATTGTGAACAATTGTTTAAAAATGTCTGTTTTTACAACTAAAGAACGTATTGAACTTGTAACAGCATTCATTAAAGGTATGTTCAGTAGAGAAAACAGCCAGAATTTTGCTGCATATCCTGATCGCCCTATTCTGAGTAAATCTATAATACTCAAATATTACAATGCTTTTCGTGTCACGGGTTGCTTAAATCATGAGCACAGAAAACGGAAAAGAAACTCGTATGTTGTTACAGAAGATTTAAGAATGAATATCAGAATGGCGGTTGAAGACACTTACTTCTCTGGCAGAAGAATTTTATACTTCAACAAGCAGCTGCTTTAAAGCCTTGAAAATAGAAAAGTTGAAGTCGTAGAAAATTAAAAAAGTACAGAAACTATTGGCCCGTGATTACTTTCCAAGAATGGAATTCTATGAATTCTACTCGTAGATGGAAAAAATTAATGGAAATCGAAATATTTTAAATAACATTCTATTTTCTGATGAGAGTTCCTCCACATTAAATGGCAAAATTAACAAACAAAACAGACAAATTTGGGCAAGAAAAAATCCCTACAGAACACAAAAACACATACGCAATATCGTGATAAAGTTAACATGTGGGTAGTACATAGATCTTCTTCAAATGGTGGTAGGCCCGCAGGTGGATGCTTTGAGATGCAACGAAGCAATAATATTTCTACAGGATGAAGCATCAGCCCATTCTGTTGCCATCGTCAGAGACTTTTTAAACGAAACATTTCCTGGTAGTTGGATTGGCCAATATGGACCATTCCATTGACCTGCTCGAAGTCCTGACCTAACACTACTCGATTTTTTCTTATGGAGGCATTTAGCAACATAAGTTTACGAAAGTGTGGAGGAACTAAGGGCAAGATTAACTGAAGCTTGTAATTCTATTACAATGCGAACTTTACAAAATACTCAATTTTCAAGATCGCTTGGGACATTGTCTAGTAATCGAAGGAAAACACTTTGAACAATTCCTATGATAGTTACTGATAATCTTTGTGAATTTGTTGAGTTATGTGTGCTTTAATGGTTTCTACGTTTTGTTTTTTGTTTTTATAAATAAATGTTTATATGAGACAGATGTTTATATGAGACAGAGCCGAATGAGATCTTCAATATCATTATTTCATTAAGAAATACAGAAGCACGTGGAGCGGATAGTTTATCAACAAAACTAATGAAGAGTTGTGCAGACTTGCTATGCACCCCATTGTCTTCAATAATAAACACATGTTTTAGAAATGGTATTTTTCCGGATCATCTTAAAGCGACTATAATAAAACCGGTATTTAAGAAAGGTGATAAAAATGACATTGACAATTACAGACCAATCGCTCTAATCTCGGTGGTTGCAAAAATCATAGAAAGAACTATATTGAGCAGAATGATGGAATTTTCTGATACCTGTAAAATTTTAACTACTTGGCAAAATGCTTACATTCGTGGTAGATCTACAACAAGAGCCATATTTATGACCATTGATAAAATCACACAAATGCTGTCCGAAAAGAAGGGGGTTGCAGGAGTGTTTTTGGACCTATCAAAAGCCTTTAATAGTGTTGACCATAATACTCTTCTGAAAAAATTAGAAATACAGGGTTTCAGAGGCATTGTCCACAAGCTTCTCACGTCATATCTGTCCAACAGAGTGCAGCGCGTAGTGGCTGAGTACGACAATAATGAACTTAGTTTCGACTGGATAGAAGTAGCATGCGGGCTCCCTCAAGGATCAATTCTAGGACTTTTCCTTTTCCTACTCTACAGGAATGACTTACCGCAAGTTAGCGAACACTTTATTAATATGTTTGCGGACGATACGTCTGTCATTATTGCCGAGCACAATAATGCCCTATTACACGATTCGCTAGTAAATACCATAGAAAAGATGAATAATTGGTTTGAAAAGAACAACCTAAAACTGAATGTGGACAAGACAAATTTAATAAAGTTCTCCTTGCAAAAAAGGGATGATATGGAGATAAATTATAATAACGTTAATCTAACATCGATTGAACATGCAAGATTTCTCGGAGTAGAACTAGACAGTCTTTTGGACTGGAAAGAACATGTCAATATACTTACCAAAAATATATCTGGAATGGTATATGCTCTACGTGTAATTTCCTCGCAAGTACATATTGATGCAGCTCTATCCGCCTACCATGCGTACGTGGCATCTAGACTTTCGTATGGAATCATCTTTTGGGGTAACTCCACTGAAGCAAACAGAATATTTGTGTTGCAGAAATCATGTCTAAGAAGTATATTCAACTTAAAAAAGAGAGAAACGTGCAGTGAAGTCTACAAACAATATAAAATACTTACCCTACCTGCTTTATATATATATATGAATGTGCGTGTTTTGCAAAAAAACATTACAGCGATTTTTTTTCGAAATATGAAACTGACCACGAATGTAACACCCGCGAGTGCAAGAAAAAAAGCCTCCGTATACCACAAACTACATCATCAAAAATACATAGAAGTGTTGTGACGCAGATATTAAAAATATACAATCATATTCCAAATAAATTTAAAGGAACTTCGTCCAATATGTTTAAAGTATCATTAAAAAATATTTTAATATCCCAATGTCTGCATGATATAGATGATTTTTTCAAAATTATAATGTGATTACATTTTTGTATCGCTAACTAATGATTGTATTTGTTGTACTACTGAATTGTATCATTAAGTACCCTCTTGACGTATTTCATACTGTATGTATTATGAAATAAATAGTATATTATTATTATTGTTAATAGTATATTATTATTATTGTGTGATTCATTTTGATTATGGTTTGGATGGACGGATTTTGACATATACAGACACTATCAAAGATCTCGGAGTTCTGTTTGACTCACAATTAACCTTTGTACCTCACATAGACCGTACTTGTATATCTGCTTCCGGAATGTTGGGTTTTATATTACGTAGTTCAAAGTGCTTTACTGACGTGAAAACCACTAAACTTTTATACTGCTCCTTGGTGCGGAGTAGATTGGAGTATGCTTCTATTGTGTGGCATCCGTTATACGTCTGCCACAAGGTGAAGCTTGAAGGGGTACAGCGACGATTATTGAAGTTTTTAACCTTTAAGTTGAACGGTGCTTATCCTGTAAGGAATTATGATCACTCTCTACTTTTGCTTGAACACGATCTAATGCTTCTCGATACTCGGCGTGAAGTGATCGATGCTAATTTCATGCATAGTTTAATACATGGTATTGTTGACTGTCCTTCTCTGTTGGAATTGGTCCCCATTTACACTCCGCGATTCGCCTCAAGAAACTCTACAACCTTTTTAGCACCTCGATGCCGTACAAACTGTATGAAGAGAAGTCCAGTATACCACATATGCAGGAATGCCGATAAATATTTTGAAGATATTTTTTTTGAACAGAAACTTCTTTTTAAGTCTAGTTGATATGTATGTTATATATTGTATATTTGATTTGTAATTTTTTATATTAACTCTTTTCTTTTATTTTTTATTGTTTAGGAATTCATTCTTTCATTTTTTTTACTAATGCACGTTTTGCTTTATTTGTGCCTTCTTTTTGGTTTTTTACTGTTGGGCATAATAAACATTATTATTATTATTATTATTATTCCCTTTATTCTCATTTAAGAAATGGTACATAGTAATTGCATACATGGCCAGTGGCAAATATATACAATAAATAAAAGTAATATAAGAATAAGCCGTAAATATAAAAACAAATGTGTGTAAATTACAATACATGCGTGTGTTTGTTTCGTAGCGTTGTCGGGCTACTGCTTGGACGCTCAGGTGTCATCGATGTCGGTTCCCATTACTTTACGGACAATGTGGCAAGTGTCGAGTATTACACTTTTTTGGAGTTCTTTATAGGTGTTTTTATTTATGTCCAGCTTTGCAAGATTATCTTCTAATTGCGTTGGAATTTCACCTGTGGCTCCAATTATGATGGGGGTTATGGTGACTTGGTCTTGGTCCCATATTCTTCGTAGTGATACTTTAAACATATTGGACGAAGTTCCTTTAAATTTATTTGGAATATGATTGTATATTTTAATATTATTATTATTATTATTATTATTATTATTATTATTATTATTATGTTCTATCCTCCAATGGCCATAGCGAATAGCCAGTCATAGCCTCGAGGACCTTGTGCTACATATTTTTTAAAACAACGCCTGCTAGAAATAATAGTGGCAAGAAAATTTTCACAAAAAATATTTTTTTCAAAACTTTTTGACAGTTAAGAATATTGAATTGTAATCTCATAGTTTAAAGAATCTTCCAGCTTTGTTCTAAAAGTGGTTTAAATATTTTCATCAGAACAAAAGTTAACACAAGGTTGAATTTTTACTATGCAATTCCCTATGGCAACAGTTAAAAAAACGTACTGTATATAGTACATGCATACAGTAGAAAGTTTATTTTATTGATGTAAAGTAATGTTTGGTAACAACAACAATTTATTGCAGCTGGATAAATCTTGTTTTATACGAGTTTGATTTTATAGAATCTATGTACATACACAACAATAAACACATGAGTAATAATAAATTTGTTCTTGTTTGTTATTTCGGGAAACTATAGAAAATTTAATGTTGTTGTAAATAACTATGTAAACGTAATAAAATGCATGACATGTACTGCTTACGCTATATATACCACAAAATTGTTTCTTAATTATTGCATTTTTTATTTGCATCAACATGTGAGACAAACAGAATATTTCTACGAATCTGATTATGCTAAATGGATGATGTATATGCTTTAAATTTTTAAAACAATTATATACCTATTTAATCAATTTCATTGAAAATTTAAAAGTTTAATAACACATAAGATGAATAATGTACTTCGTCAGTTACCATACAGCCAGTAGGAAATATGTACATATATGTATTATACTATCTAGTAGTGTTTTCCACTAGAAGAACTCGTGGTTCACCATTTTTCATAAAGCAACGTTGTACTGGGTATCCGCCAAACAGTTTGTCGATTTTAAACTTTTGGCAAGTTAGTTGCAGGTTTCATTGATCGTAAATCGACTATTTACATACATCCACAGACAGTGACTTTGTAAAAAATCCGAAGTTGGCAGTTGCAAATCGAAAATCGGTTTGGTGGAGTCGGCATTATATGGCGTAACCATCGATTCTACACGTCATATGTGTGTCACAATGAGTGCTAAAAGCTGCACATCCCAAAATATCCGACTCCACTTTCAGTGCTGTATGAAATTATTACACGTTATTTATGTCATAATGTTGCATCAGCTCTTGACCAGAGTAGAATCAGCGATTACGTCGTATTACATCGTTGCCTTAGAGTAGTGTTGGTGCAATACGAGTTCGCCCAGTGGAAACTGCTATTAGAGATATGTCAACGCATTTTCCTTTTCACATCCGAAGATTAACTTGGTCTCACAGTGTATTGGTTAGATTATTAAATTTGATGAGATTAGATCGGTCTCTCTAGATTGGTACTTCGGTTGAGTAACCATTTGTTTTCGACCATAATTAACAACACAACATTCTTTACGGCGAGGTAATGTTGTAAAAAAGCGATGGAAACACATTTACATTCAAAATTTACACAAGACCTTTTATGAGATGTCTTGGCGAGAAATACAGCTTAAGAAGCCGCTGTACCTGCATCCACCACAAAAAAATTTAACTGGTAAAAAGTGTTCCTTGATAGCAGTGTATTGATATAAAGACAAGCCTTTAGTGACATAATATCAGCATAGATTACAGTTTCCTACGTCGTAGCGTACAATTGAAGTCAAAAATATATAAATAAGATAATGGCAGATAATTTCTCCTACAAAACTAGCATATGTGTAGAAGTTGGATCTTTAGTTTTAATAAAGAATAAAGGATATTAACAGGGATTTAATTGGTCCTTGTATCCGACATTTATTGCAGAAATAGTTCATATGGATAGATTCAAAGTTTAAAAAGAGAAGAACAGATTCTCATATTAGTTACGCTTACTGCTGAGTAAACTGTTTAACGTCTTCTAAATAAACTTGTTTTACAAATGTTTGTATAAACTTACAATAATAACTATGTCGCCTTCATTCAAATTGAATATTATCAAATCTAACAAAATTGGAATATAATATTGTTATATGTAATATAATTCTTACAAACGTAATCACATACGCAAAACGAATATTCGTTTACAATATAGGTACATACATACATTGCAACACGTATCTACATACTTGTAGATGAAAACGTAATACTATATGTATATTTCAAATTTATAGTTAAGAACAGAAGTAATTTAATAATCTCCTTTGCATTACTAAAATATCTGCTGGTAGTTATATACTCGTAGATATGCAAATTAAATGGCAAAATTTTGCAAACCGGATACATGAGGTGTACGATGATTTGTAGTGTACAAATACTACAAATCGTCTTGCGTGTGTTGGTCGCTTAGCAAATAGTACCGTGAGATTATTTTAATTTGGATACCACATTTTTAATCGTGTTTATTTAGATTAATTTAATTGTACGAATATCTACCTATTTAGTGAAGACCAACGTAAATAATATTAATGCTCCTGCAAGTACGTGGAAGTAAGGGATGCATTCAGTTTTATTTACCTGCAGGAAATACATATAGTTCTTGACCTTTATGTACATACCTATTATTTTTACTAACTTTGTTGATTTATTTCCACTTCATTAGCTAATAATATGATATTTCCATGTGATCAAAAAAGAGAGAAATTATTGATGTACTGACTTATGCATACAATACGTAATATACAAGAATAATTTATTATCACATCACTAAAAGTTATGAAAAGGAAGTTATTATTTTTGTAATGATTAAATCAAGTAGGATATATTCTGTGGTTGCATTCTTGTAGTTGTTGATGAAAGTATTATCTTCAAAAACAATAAATGTCTCAGAAACAGTCTTCTAAGTTAGGTACTTAGAAGACAGGTGTGAACACCTGTTTCCCGCGCTTAGCCATGCGGTCTAATTCTTGTGAATTGTCACCGCATTTTTATTAATTTCACAATGCATTTTGTGTTTTAACATGTTGTGTTTAGTTTAAAAAAGCGCCTAGTATGACTAATTAGTTTTAATGGTGCGTTTTATGATGTTTTGTTCTGTGACTGCTAGCTTCTTACTCTAATCAATTACCTTCTGAAGAAGATTTTAATAAAAAATCGAAAGCTTAAGGTTTAGATAAATGAGTCTTATTTCCTTTTAATAAGGATTTTTCCATTGGCTGTTAACCCCACTAGCTCCACGATCATCTTAATTACGTTTACTCAATATGGAGTATTAGCCAGTAGTCATTCTTGTAAAAAAATGAAAAGCTAGTATTGCCTATAAAATGAATTTTGTGGTATCTTTCGATGATGATGATTTAAAAATATAGGAATATGACAAAAGAGAATTTTATAAGATCATCCCATATTGTGGTAATTAAATATACAGCAAATCCAGATGAAACTAACAATATAAATAAAAACAGAAATGGTATAGAATAATGTCGGTTTACCAATAAAAGAACCTGTACATTGGAAGTTTTCAATGACACAACCTAACAGTACACAAAAATAAAGTAATTCGCTGTAGTTGAAGGGCATACAATGAAATATTTTTACAAATAAAATGAATGTGTTAAATTAGTATTAAAATTTAAAATTAAACTTGGCGCTGACAATAATAATAACCATTTAATTGGATAATACAATAGATTATTTAGTTTTGGGAATTTTAGTATATCACATTTTGATTGGCTACTACCGTTAAGTAACAAGTTTTTCCAATCATAATTTTTTAAGTTACTTAATATCAGGCTGGCCAACATCACAGTTGAATATTAAAAAATAAAACCTAACTTCACTTAAATGTACTCTTTAATTGTATGGCCATTTCGTTACTGACTGGGTAACATCTTCAGCATGACAGCCGCATTTTAGCCTTCAGTTCGAGTTTAACAGGACCAATTCAACAATGGAACTGGAAAACGCACACAAGGGCTTTATGGTTCAAGTTCAAGTTCGGAGCTCAGTTGAACTTTCACTACTACTTTTACCTAAACTAGAAAACCAGATATAAAAAGAAAAAATGTATTGGACTTTATAAAACTCCCGGGTCGTCTTGGATACCATTGAAAAAAACTTTTATACGGTATAGTTCTATCAACTACTCTACAGCAACTCTATTATTAAACTTAGAAAAATATACAATTCAATAATCAAATATCTATTCTACTTCTATACTTATGGGCTATCGATATCAAGGGAAATATCGATATATCAATATTAATCCATGTTTTCACTAATCCATATGAAATATACGATATTGAAATTTTGCCAAGTTTAAAGTTTGTTAGTAGCAGTTGCGGTATGACAAATGTTTACATTACTTTTATGTCATCGAAAACGTGCTGAGACCCTAATAACGTTAAATAAGGTTCCGAAAGGATGGCGCATACCTATCTACGTAGTTTCTATACTCACTGTAGTTGGCTTTGTTAAACTTGTAAAACTGCTTCGTAATAAGTTAATTGGTAAGTGTCAGCGTTCGTTTTAATAAATACAATTACGAGTAATAGTTAATGATCAAACTGTAGGTATATAAATTGCCATGCCTATCAACAAAATTATCTAAAAAACAGAATTTATTGATATATCGAATTTTAATTATATTCACAAGTAATAATGAAGGAATAATGATTTAATACAACATTAGAAATTGAAATGATTTGAATTATTCGTATATCAATCTATTTTTTGTCAAGCTCTAACAATTCTGTTCAAGGACTAGGGAAAAACATGGCAAAAAAACCTAGTCAAGGGTTTAAAATTAATAAAATTCATGCGTGAATTAAATTATTATAAATAACGCTTAAATTATCAATATCCGTTCTAAAATTTACCGCGTTTTCATCTTTCTTAATGTATATCATTTCGTAAATTAATCTTTTTTTATAATTATTTTCCTTTTTTAAAATTTTAGTGTTTTGAAAATCAAAATTATGTCGTCTATCTTTAGAGTGCTTAGATAAAGCAGTTTCAGCGGTGACGTCACGTGTAACAGTGTATTGATGGTTATAAATTCGTTTCTTTAAATATTGTTTGGTTTGTCCGATATAACATTTATTACAATCTTTGCAATCTAATTTATAAACGACATTACTTTGATTACCATGTTTAATGGGTGTTTTTAAATTTGTGAATAAATGTCTATTGTTGGTAGGTATGAAAGTTATGTGAATGTCTGATTTTTTTAATTCGTGTTTTATTGTGTCGCTTAAATTGTTTATATATGGTATAGTGTGGTATATGTTATTATTTGATTTTGTACCTGTGTTATATATTTTATTTATTCTTTTTGTGATTAATTTATTGTAAAACTCTTTAGGATAACTATTTTTTTCTAGTATTGTTTTTACTTTGCTTAAATTTTCTTTTCTAAAATCAGGATGAGCTAACTTAATAGCCTGATCTACTAAACTGTTAATTACGCTTTTTTTTAAATTTACCGAAGTGTTTGAAAAATAGTTTAAATGCCTACTACTACTAGTGTCTTTAATGTACCAGTTTGTTTTTATTTGTGTGTTATCATGTATTATCTTTACATTTAAAAAGTTTATAGAATTTTGATTTTCTCTTTCAAAAGTAAATTTTAACCTATCATGATATGTGTTAAATGTGTGCAGAACATGTTCAATTTTATCATTTGGTATGCAGCATATACAATCATCTACATACCGCTTATAAAATTGCACATGACATACATTAATTGTATTTCTCTGATAATAGGCTTACTTTTCTTCGACTGTAAACTAAGACACATAGTAAAGAATTGAACCTAGCAAAACTCGAAGCATTGGTTCTAGAATTAATAAACTTTTGTCGAAGAAAAACGTATTTTAAATTTATCTTGGATTTCACTAGATTCACCTGTAAAACAATATTAATTGTAGTGCCAATGGCCAAAAATTCAATTTTTGGATCGACTGCACTTATTTGTAACGGTTATATTTTATCTGATTTTTTTACAATTTTATCTATCATTTATAATATTCCAATGGCATTTTTGTGTTCTGGTGTGTTGGTACCATTCGTAGAAAAAAGTTTAAATAATTGTAAAAAGTAATAAAATAGTAGTAAGTAATAAAGTATTTACTCTTCGGCAATAACTGTGTGTTCTAGAACAGAAGCGTGCAGCTTGCACAGGAAGAAAACCGGACAACTATTGGTAACATTTCATTAGTATACAGAAAAAACGAAACCTTTTATGAACGATCCAACGTAAAAAGAAACAGAATTTGTATATCCAGCAAGCCCCCTACAAAAATGATATATATATATTGGTTATATCAAATGATAATAGGCACTATGATCACCTACGCTATTTACTATGGTGACCAAAAATCGATGCAAATCAAATTGCAGAAGTTGTAACGACTTCTCTGTCTGGGAGTTACAGCAGCGCTTTGCACGCTTCCTAACTGCCACAATGGAAATGCTGACAGCACAGGTGCTAGTCACGAAAACTACCGTTATTAGCGTATACTGATGAAGATTATTGTACCGTTTAAAGGGTGGCGACCTAGATATCTAAAGATTCCAGGAGATTGCCGAAAAGAGGTAGAATCATTAGACAAACTAACTGACAACATATCTGTCGAGTCATGAACGATTGTTCAAGATTCAAAGTTTGGAAATGGATTACTTGTCTGGTAGACAGGCAAATCCAAGACGAACAAAGAAATGGAATTTGGAGTTCATAGTTCGAACATCAATCTCTCAAAAGGTTTAAAGTTATCACCAATGCTCTTCTGTGCAAAAATGCACGCCATGGATCGCTGCGTTTGGGAATGTCTGAACCAATGAATGAAAGTTGCAAACATTTATGTTTACACAAATAGTCAGGCTGTTCTGAAACTATGATGTTGGCTACAAATAACAGGGTATCGCTGATGTAGGTTTTATAGTGCTCTAATGACAAAGGAAATACGAAGGTAGATGAAGTGACAAAAGAAGCAAAATAATGTAGTAGTCTATTTCAATTTAATAATAAATTAGTTTCTATCTAAAGAGTTTGATTGCCAAGAGAAAGTAAAAATTTACATGCGATGTCATATGTTTCAATTTATACATATCAATTCGGAAGAAGTAACTATTCTTCATCAAGTAAATTGCATTTAAATAAATAATTGTAATTGAATTAGAGTACCATAAATACACATTTTGGTATATCGTAATACATTGTACTATAAAATTTTACTTCTTCGATTCATTTGAATTTTGCAGGTTATTGTTACTGTTATTTATTGCAATATTTGCAATTTGAATCTATATACCACAAGGTTGTAGTATATAAATTAAACATTGTTTGATAATTTTTAGACTACTTGAAAGACGATGGCAATATATCTTATGCCACTTTTTCTTTAATCTATTGTTATGTTATTTTGGTGTTAATCAAAATTAGTTAAAATATTATATTAAGCACTGTAAATTTAGGAATGACATTGTCAAAATTACACGTACAACGTACACACATGTTACCATGATTTGAAAAATAATAATAATAATAAAAGATAAGGAGGTGAAGAAAAGTTAGGAGGTTGAAAAAAGTGGATTGAAGGACAAAAAGTCAGGTGAAGAAAAATAAGTTCTTTAAAAGAGAAGAAAAACATTAAAAGATAGAAAGTGAAAAGTTTGAAAAAGAAGATTGAAATTAGAGAGACAGGTGAAGGAAAAACGCTTGAGGATTGAAAAGATTTAGAAAGATTGAAAAGTAAGAAAGGAAAAGGAGAAAGAAAAGAGGAAAAGAAGAAAAGATTCCAAGCAAGGAGAAAGAAAAGAGACAAAGTTTCAAAGGAAGGGAGAAGACCTGAAGTCGGAAAGAAGGCGTATTTGTAATAATTTATTATACAATATTGTATATCACACACGTATTAAGGTAAGAGAGGGTGGGATTAAATTAACTTGTAAAGTGTTTAATATATAAATTATTTTCATTATTTGATTTGATTTGTGACATAACACTATATTTCGCTTCTTTAAATTTTTGTGTATAAGTGTGGAGATCGTCTTTGTTGTACGTATTGATGGTTTTATAAACACAATATAGTCTTAAATATTGATGGTATAATGCATAATATAACAAAAGCAAACAAAACATTCATATGTCAATATTAGCTGACCATTTGTACTGCTGCTTCTAAAAGTGTAAGCGAAAGGAAATATTGGTTTTGTCTAACATTAACAGTAATTATGAGCGAGAATTTTTCTTATTACATATTAGTATAATTCATGATGTTCTCTCCGTTAACACCAACACCACAACGTTTACGGTCTAGGACAACTTGGCGCGGCCGATTTGGCGCGGCCAACTTGGCGACGAGACAACTTGGCGCGGGACAACTGGGCGCCACTTCAAAATGTGTAGACGATTTAATACAAACAAATTATTATTTGGTAATTACTCTTAACATTTACATTTAACACTAACCATCTATTATCTGGACTCTCGCTTTGCAGTGGTTTTTTCGTTCCCACCGCCAAAATTCAGTTTGTCTGTCCCGGATAATTTGTCGAAAACATATATACAGAGCGTTCCAATGAAAACAATCCACCTTAAATAAGTCGAAAACGTTAAGTATCGAACATTAAAACTTTAAATGGCACCAAAAGTCATAGTATTATTATTATTTTTTAAATTTCAAGGGCTATTTTCTATTTTATTCGCCAAAAATAGGCTGTATAAAGAAAAATGACAAAAAAACTACATGTTGAATTTTTTGTACGGGGATCAAATAATGTAGATACAGATGACACTTACTGGCAGTTGTACCAACTATAGTTAACCTTGAGTTAAACTGAATCATTTATGTAACAGAAAATAGCCTTAAAACTTTAGAAGATATCTTCTAAAGTGTTAAAAATAGGTATAGGCTGTCTTATATGAAAGTTGTTGCAAATAGTATGTAGAATGGAAAAATGTAATAATATAATGTAGTGCCATTTGAAATTTCAATGTTAGATACTGGGAGGCGAAAGAGGGGCAAACCATAATTTTGCCATATTAATGAAAAAATTTCCTCCTTCAAGCAAAAATTGACGTGTCTCGGCGTTTTTCCGTATTTGTTGACGTTGCCGACTTATTTAAGGTGGATTGTTTTCATTGGAATGCTCTGAATATCCATTTCCAAAGTGATTATATAAATTTGATATTAAGTGTTTGCAAATGAATACAGATGAAGACAGCCACTTTCTAAGCTCATTTTGAATGTAAATAATCAATTTATTATGTGTTTAGAGCGGTATTTATTAAATCGTCTACGCATTTCGCAGTGGCGCCGAGTTGTCCCAACGCCAAGTTGTCTCGTCGCAAAGTTGTCTCGCGCCAAGTTGGCCGCGCCAAGTTGTCCCATTTCCCAACACTTATTACTCAGGACAGGTGTTTCGAGAGCATATGGGCTTCCCTCATCAACCAAATACCGAATGAATAAATAAAATTAAAAACTATAAATTTAAACATCCCCTCTTCTAGTATAAACGTCCAGACATGCGACCCTTTACCTAAACTGAACTAATTACTAACATATGTTGAAAAGAAACCGTTCTTTTTTAAGCGTTTAAGAAAACCGATTTTCGAGAATCGATGGTTCTCTGTTCATGAGATTGTCGTATTTGTAAATGTAAATACTTTGGTATGCGTCTAATTGTCGTGACCTATCAAGAGCTTTCAATAGTTTTAGACTGTCTATTTCAATATGACGTCTCTTTTCAATTAAATGTTGCGTTACAGCGCACGATTTTCCTCTCCCATACCGTAAGTGAGCCGTATGTTCCCTATATCTAGTCCCTGTTGATCTTTTTTTTTATCCAACATAAATTTGATCACAGTCTTTGCATGCAATTTTATAAATACCAGACTTCTGTCTCATCTCCGGTTTGTCTTTCGGGCTGCCTAAATGATTTTTAACGTACTATTTGTCTTATAACAAACATTTAAGTTGTATTGTTGAAAAACGTTGTTTAGTTCTTTGGTTATGGGGTGGAACGGTAACTTAATAAATTTCTTTTCCCGGATATTCGATGGGACTAGTCGTGGAATTTCTCACGCGTTGCTTATATTTGACTTTTTTTAAGCGTGCATTCGACGTCTGGAGAAGAGAAACCATTGTAGACCGCTATTCTCTTAATAAACTCTAATTCATTTTGAAATCTCACTTTATTCAGTGGAAATTTGACCAATCTATTAATTAAACGAGTAATAACGGGTATTAACAAGGGGTCGATGGACGCAGTGGTTAGGCGGCTGACTATCGTTGTGGGAGGACGATAGGCGCCGGGGTTCAATTCTCTGGAGGGACGGTGAAATTTTTTCAGAGAGTTTAATCGCGGATCGACTTGCCATTCGCTATTCGGAAAGTGATTAACAGCGCGGCATCATAAAAGGCGATATAATGCTGTCACAAAGCCAATTGAACACAACTTACACACACAAAAACAGAAATAGCCAGACAAACGATACAGCTTACGGAGTCACTGCAACTAAGCACCCACCACACATTAAAAAAAAACACGCGAATATATCATCAACGTACATACCTATCCCAGATTCTCAGAAGATATCCATTCTTTCTTTTCATGCTTGTTTTAAAACTAATGCTAAATTTTGATATAAATATATAATATACTCGTATACAATATACATAATATACTCGTAGATGATAATGAACATTTTTGGTACAAGGTCCTTATAATGCATTTTGCGCTTAATGCTAACCTCACTCCTTATTGATTGATCCTTACTCTCAATGTTGTACACAAGTTTAATAGAAATAAAATTATAAATGCATCTCTTTGTTAGTCAGATTTATGAATTCATGAACAAAGTTCGTATAAGTACTAACTCGTGAGACATAGAACTGTGATTTATTGTAAATTCACAAATATAAGCTGATACCGTAACCATTATCGCAAAAATAATAGTAAATGAACGTTAGAATTAGCTAGTAGTAATGCCAATCCTAATCTCAAAATGGTCCTTAGTCAGTGAAACGTATTGTCGAATATCATTAATACGATTTTTGTCATTCTGAAGTTCAGAAAATATTTTTCAGTTAGAATCAATTTTTAAGTTCATGATTTATAAATATGATTCTTAGTAATAGTCAAGGATAGGTTTTTCAGATTAAGGAAGCAATATACCTCGGCGGGTCACCGACATAAAGATATGCAATGTTTGAAGGTGATACAAAAGTAATTGGTGCAGTTGGAAAGAGCTTAATTGCTGGCGTACATAGTTTGCATGGTAGTGTAGAAAAGTTTATCATAATTAATTTTCGATTAAAGCAAGAAAAAACAGAACCAACACCATTGGAAAATAAAATTACAACAAAGAATTTATGCCCGACTACATCAAAAGCACGAGAGCAAACACGGTAGTCAATTTAGTAGTTCACATACTCTGGGCTAATGTGTTACGTCGAAACCCGAATTGATAGATGGACAACCTATTATTACGATCAAAAAAAACCTATGAGCTTTAGATACGGCACAAAACTTGCGTAGTTACATATGTTTATGTTTCTAGTAATACATTGCAAATTTTAGACAATTAACTGTTAGTTTACCATTAACGATATAAATAGAAATAATAATACCTTTTTGTTTGCAATTACATATACATATCTTGTATAGTGTTTATAATTTAGTCCAGAAATAATAGAATTTGTTGTTGCAGTAAAAATAAAGCGAAGTAAAAAAAAATAAGTATAAAAATTCTTTAATACATGAAGCTGAAGTAATAATTAAGAAATATTTACCTATATTTCTAACCTCAGAAGATGTTATTGTCTATATTATGTATATTGTATAGCATTTATTTGATTCGAAATAAATAATATACAGAACATTTAGAGCGACTAAGGCCAGCTAGAAAAGAGATAGTTCTAGACTGGGGCGGTTGTAAAACATATACGGAAAAGCAGGCTCGCAAATGCGTTAATTCCGTATATGTTTTATAACCGCCGCACTCTATATAGATCTATCCCTTTTCTAACTGGCCTTATTCGCTCTAAATGTTCTGTATACATATTTAAAGACTTAAGTCTACGCTGAAAAATATTAAGTAGCTCAAACGGCTAGTTGTGATTAGTTATCCGAACAGATGTTGAATTAAGGAAATACTTACTTCATCTATTTATACTGAATTATTAAAAATTGTCTTATAGTGTAGACATTTCATAACGTTTAGTTATTATTGCTAATGCTTTTTTTTACCATTTAATTATACAAATTATTTAATAAAATAGGATCATTTTATCTTTCAGGTATATTAAAACAATTATGTCATTTTGGTGGGTTAAAAAAGATTATTGTGCTATAATATAGGCAGTATAGATGACCCATTTTCGTATGTTTTCGGAGGTTCCAAGGAACTTGTGGAAAATAAAGAAACTGCAGTACGGTTCCAGAGCTTTTTTTAATAATAGTAGTATAAACCAATCCTGCTCTATGTCTCGCTACGCTCATACCCAATAAGCACAAAACATTACTGAGACTTTCTACTTTAACGGTTACATGAAATTACTGAAACGTTACGAAAATATGTTTCGTATTAGTAACTAAAACAGCAAATTAGAAATTATAAAGTGTGTGTTAAAACCTTGAACATTATGATTTACTATAGTTGAAAATTGTGATATTTTGTTGTTAAATGTTGTTTTGGTAACTTTATTATTAAAATATGAAAATACTGACTGATGTAGATTACTTCTACGTTTAGGCATTTTTAGCTTCTCAATGTTGCTGAAGATTTTGGGGAAATTTTGAAATGTTTATTGGCTGTAGATATTGATATAAATTGATAGATATTCATAAGAACTCTTATTAAAAAAGAAGAAGACTGCGGGATTACATACCAATCAGTAGATACCACAACAAAGTTTTTTTTGAAAACAAAAGAAGGCATTGTTCAGTTTTGTAAAAGTTTTAGTTGAATCTTTTTATAATACTACATCTTAGTAACATAGATTTTAAAATGTTATAATGTAGAATTAACATTGCTGTAGCAGTATTTTACCAATTGAGTTTGAGTAATTTGTGTAAAAGTAATAGCTTTTACGCATTTTCATATGTAACCAATAAAAATAAAAACGGCATGGCGAGGCAATCCCAGTCAGGGTCATCATTACATCAAATCGACATAATTCTGCACATAACTTTATGCTCGCTAATTGGTCGGTATCAGCTGCATATTACATATATCATAAAAGTGTTTATGATGTTGTTAGAGTATTGTTGTTGTAGACATTGCAGTTGACAGATCAAAACGATATTGTAAGTGTTTATTTACAGTGCAATTAAACACAAAGGTTAACAATGCAAAGGTTCCATTTAGCAGATAATTAAGATAAGATTTAAGATTATCAGGAACTATGTATTTCTGTTAATTATTAATTTAACTTTCGGTAAATGTAATTGATTCCGATCATCACTCAACATATCACATTAGTAACTCTCGTATGCAATTTTTACTCTACTAAAAATGTGTTATCAGAAAGAACGGAACCGATCATAGAAAATATTATTTTTGTAGTTTAATTTGTCAGGACAAATAGTAACTCATAGTAAATGCACAATAAATTAGTTCTCAAAATAGAAGACACGAAAGATCTATGTATTTACTTGTTAAAGAAATTAACACATCATATATTGAGAAATAGTATAGTTGAAACAGAAACAACCTTATTTGTTAGTATAGCATAAATTGAGAACAAGACACCTTTGGCGATCACTTTGGGCAAGTTTTTCGCAAAAATTCATATTAAACAGATTCACCATTAGAGAGAGCTGGAGAAAACAAAAAGAAGAACCATTCCAAAGGGAACCACCTACTTAACATAGTACATATAACAAAATAAAATCAGTAACTGTGCAAGAAATTGATTCTCGGAAGGCTTCTGATAGCTCTACACTGCAGAATTATATTACGTTTGAATATTTCCTCTTACTACTTTATGGAATGCTATTATATTATTGTATATTAAATAGTATACATATTATATATCAATGTGTAGAAAGAAAAAAGTTTAATAAGTTTAAGAGTGATTTTCTTAAAACTAAAAAGTGTTAAGCAATTTAGTCATTGTTATAAAATAGATTGTAAATAAACAGTAATCAGAAGAACATCCGTTTCATTTATTATAAATTGATCATTCTCTATAAGTTCCTGGCAAAAGAAGTAAATCTACTACATATTGCTAAATTTTCACAATTTTTACTGAAATGCTGTAATACTAAGGCATGCATGACAATTCATATAACGCCACAGTTTTAGAAAATGTATGCAATTAATTTACAGCACTTGAACCACAATTGCAGATTTTATAATTAGTAGTGAACAGTTTCATATATGCTGTATTAATTATAATATTTGTTGCAGATGAAGCTCACATTAATACCGAAGACCAAAAATCCCCGGGAACAAGCTAACATTTTATCTTATTGCACATTTGCGTAAGTAACGATACAAAGTAGAATTTGTACAATAATTTATTTAACTTTCCGCAATTCTAAAAGACTCTGTGGTTGATGTTACTGAACTTCAACTGTTCGCAGGATCACCATTAAATTAAACTGGTTTTTCGTAACATGCATATAACATCCACATCGTTCTACGGGTCAATGAGCGTAAAATTACTTTTAAATGATTCATAATTGAATACAACAAAAAATCATCTGTCAATATTCTATAAAAATTATGCTCCTACCCGAATTCATTCATATCTATAGATATTTAATTTGCTAGTATTAAAACCCAAAATATTGTTTAAGTTGATTTAATTGATAATAATTTAATTTAATTGTTTATGTATATGTTTTAAAACAAAAAATATTACCTATTTAGATTTTTTTTTGTAATCGGTAATACTTATAGTTATTTTTAGAGCACTGTATACATTAATTTTAATTTCTTTATTTGCATTTTTTTCGGAATATTATGGCACTTTTAAAATTAGGTTATAGTTTGCATAGTATGAACAGACGGAGTTAAATAGAAAATATCTTGCACAGATCTTTAATTGTTGGTAAAATTGTAAGTATATTAAAATTACTCATTTTATATTTTATTTATTTTTATTTTTAATATTACATATTTGCTGCTTTCTATATATTAGTATTTATATTTGTATTCTCAAAAAATAGGCAAATATTGTGTCTTGCCAGTTCTTTAAGAAGTATTATGAAAATATGGCAAAGTTAAAATAATGTGATTCCATTGCTAATGATACCAAATAAGAAAAGCGAACATGGCCGCCGTTAATAAACACAAAACTCAATGCATTCACCCACAATTTTGTTTGGTAATTACTTGTAGTAGTATGAAGGTAGAATTTAATAGATTTATGCCATTGATCACCTATAATTTGTTTAATAATTTCAGTGACATTTACGACAAATTTGATATTTTTCTTCTAATTATTTCAATCAAACTGACCATGCAAACAACTTCTCTATCTAGAAATTATTTCTTCGTTGAGTTTTGTGGCGGTAAGCCGTTAGCTAGTAAAACTTTTTTGGGATTGTGTGATGTATTATTTTGAAAACACCGATGAACAGAAAAGAAACTTTTCGTTGTTGAAAAAAAAAAGGCATTCTTAATTCAAATATTATATCGCTTTTTCCCTATCACAAATGGTTTCCGGGAGACAGACATTTATAATTTTAAATATTTCAATACTTTCTACATTCTCAGCTACACAATATTCAAACATTGTAATTCTACTAGAAAGTCTCTTGCTGCTCCAACAATAATTGGGCAGAATATTTGGAGTCCATTTCTATAGTTAAATCTCCGAATAAAAGTGTTTTTGCTGTGACTGTTGCTCGTAGCTTCCTGTGCCAATATTTTCTGCGAGTAGAGGAAGTGTACTTTTAGGGACATTACAACCCAAATTTTTGTAAGATATAAGATCTTTGATAATACAACGGTAACTTTTCGCCTTTTGATTTGCCAAAAAAATTGTGAGTAACATTTTTGAATGATTGCCAAGCTGCTTTATCCAATAGATTCAGTAGTTCAGTAGTTTGTGGACCTATAAATATTTCCGCTTTAATTTTTGTTTTAAATATATGAAACCAGAAGTATTTGAAATAATAAAAAACCTTTAGTCGATAAAGAAATATGAATATATATTTGAAACACAATAAAAAATTGTATTAGGTACAACTATTGATATAGATGAGATAAAAATCATGTTGTTTAGTGTTAGCGACGAACCGTCACGCCGTGTTAAGTTGTCCTATAGACGTAGCTAACAAGTGAATTATCTTTTTGTTGAAAGTATCTTATCACTGAATCCCAATACTCTTCCCGTATAGAGGCAGAAGATATGCAGGGAATGGTATCTACACGCAATATTTTACTACCACCCCCAGCAGAATAGGTTAAAAAAATGGACTTGTATACTGCATGACATGGAAACTGCAACATCAAGAAGGGGAGCGAATTTTTTGACCAAACTTGGTAGAAACGTATAACTAGTCAAAGGCAATAATTGATGAAAATTTTGTTGCGATAGATCAAGTGGTCATGGCACATCTGACACTTCATTCAGTATTCGCTGACATTAATGTGTGGTGTATTTATTGTTTGTTTCAAATTAATTTCAACGGTTTTGTCTTATTGTACCTTTGTTTGGAAATTATCGTCAATTAAGCGAATTCGACAGAGGTCGAATTGTTGGTTTGCGAGAAGGTGGTTTTTCATACAGGCAAATTGCAAATCGCCTTAACCGGAACCAATCCACCATTATGCGCTGTTATCAATCATGGACTACGGAGGGTCAGGAAAGACGCCAAAGTGGAACCGGAGGCCGAAGAAGAACTAATGAGATACAGGACCGCCGCCTTCGCCTAATGGCATTAAGAGACAGGTTCTCCAGTACTAGATCAATTGCTGACGTGTGGTTAGGTAATCAAGGTCGTCCTGTAACCCTTCGAACCGTTTATCGTCGAATTAGGGGTTTCGGCTTACAATCTTATCGTCCACATCTAGTGTTACCACTTACGGCTCAACAACGACAGCAACGTTTGGAGTGGTGTAGATTACGAATACATTGGATCGTGGAGTGGCATAAGGTGGTGTTCAGTGATGAATCTCGATTTTGTCTAGGGATGCATGATGGCCGTATGAGGGTCAGACGAAGATATGGGGAACGTCGTGATATTCAGTTTAAATCGCTTCGAAGAGGCTCATGTCAATATCTTGCCATGGCCACCCAAATCCACCGACCTCTCGCCAATAGAATATGTGTGGGACATTATGGGACGAAAACTTATGAATTTAGCCAATCCCCTGCAGACACTAATAGCTCTCCGGCATGAATTACAGGTTGCTTGGGGACACCATACCCCAAGAGGATATCGATCACCTAGTCGAATCAATGCCACGAAGAGTGAGGGAGTGTGTAACTAATAGGGGCGGCTCGACATATTATTAATAAAAATTATGTTAAATTGTGTTAGTCTTTTGTTTTTTTCTTTGAAATTTTAATCAATTATTTCCTTTGACTAGTTATACATTTCTACCAAGTTTGGTCAAAAAATTCGCACCCCTTCTTGGTGTTGCAGTTTCCATGTCATGCAGCATTATAGTAGCAACTATAATTAAATCATCACTATTTATACCGTTAGAATAAAACGTAAGCCAATTTAAAAATGAATTCCTCTTCTTAATAATTCTAAAGATGTGGTGACTGTAAGAATGGACATTCGAAACCTTTTCAACACAACAACAATAAGCGATCTTCAGCTAGCTCAGTAAATTCGAGGGTGGGTGAAATAATTAACCACAGATGTTTACTAATTGTAGGCGCCATAGTATATGCAACTTTTTTGTGTTATTTTCATTCAAAACGTCCCGATTCTCATGAACCAGAGAAATTCTCTTTCTTAGTTAAAATACCATTTAGTGTGGTTATACTGTACCTGTATCACGAAGACTTAGTAATTACGTAACATCCAAATATATTCAAATAATGCCAATATTTAATTAAATCATCAGTTAATGATACAGGATATTCAACATTAATAGCTTGCAACCCCTTTTTACTCAAGAAATTCTAAGCTACCGCAATATTTACAGAAAACCTCCAAATAGCGTAATTAGGACATTACATATGTACATAAACAGGAAATAATAATTGGCAGCATCGGTAATATCCCCACGTAAGAGGCATTAAAGCTAATATATATAATATAATATAATCCACGAAAAGTATTTTTTTATATTTCTATATACGTACATACTATATCATTTGATTCAAGCAAATTGAAAAATACCAAATGAAAACTTGTAAAAACTGATAATACTACAGTATTGAGACAGATTACCAAAGATATTCAGATTCTACGAAACTTTTCGTAACTAGACGCAAGATGCGACTGTTATTCTTTTAATGTCAAATCCTCCTTCACTTGCTGATTTCTAAGATCGCGGTTCTTACGTTCTGATATTAATTAATGGCATACATATTAAAATATGTACAAAATTCAAATTTTACATCATACAAGAGTTATTGTAATTTTGAATAAAATTGAAAATACTATTTACATGCTTAATTGATGTTATTTTGACGACAACATTCAAAATTGTTACTTCGCAAGACACACAATGATTACCAAGAAATTTTATATGTACATGTATTGTTTTAGATGGTTCATGCCAACATTCATTAAAGGCTTCAGGAAAACTTTAGATGAGGAAGACCTGTTTGAAACTTTACATGAACAACGGTCAAGTTATTTGGGTGATTTACTGGAAGAAGCTTGGGAAGTGGAAAAATGTAAACCTCATCCATCGCTATGGAAAGCATTATGGAAAGTGTTTGGTTTAAACTTTATAA
>CM043017.1:49551015-49760697 GCA_023690525.1 Holotrichia oblita | reverse complement strand
CCAATATCAAGTACATTAACATAATTGTGGTTCGTTTTTTAATAAGTTTAAAAGTCTTATGAGCAATGTGTAACCAAGATTTAATTTAAATGATTACTCAAATTATGGCAGAGTAAACTGCGCTTGTTTCTACTTATGCGAGCTGTTGAGTTATAGACAGAGTAGAGATATGAATAAACACACATGCCAGCAGCGTGCGCATGCAATTTTACATTTAATTTAAATTACTATTATTATTATTATTTAAATTATAAGAAAAGAAATTCGCATGGTATGGTTAAGCGAATTCACCGACCGTGTAATATTTACGCACAACATATCTGCATACTACATAAATTGAAATTCAAAGTTGTTATCATAAGTACGACTAGATGGCCGATTGCAAACAAAATAGCGCTTGAAATATGAGTACACGACATCGGCCGGTTTGTTTACGTTTCTCTTACTACTGTGTTGTTTCATTACCTTCTTTCTGTCATTCTTTTAATTATTATGGATATCAAGTAACAAATTTATTATATTTCTTAGTAATTAGAAATCTGTTTCATAATTTAGGTTTAAGGTATAAAATCGTTTTACTAACGGTCGTTTCTCGTTTTCGCTAAAAATATATGAAAATGCTTTAGCTATTTACATCAAGGAAGCCATTGTTTGTTTCGCGCGTACACACTACTTTCCCATATATAGCGAGAGTACCGTCTACTGTTTGATCTACTGTGATTAAATACTATTAACCTTTGAAGCCGTGCTTGCAAAACTTCCTGTATACGTTATTCCACGTAATAATGCGTTTGGCGCATCGTACATTTGTGGAGTATATTGTGCTTTTATAATTTGATTAAAATTACTCGCTCTCCATTAAAAGAATAGGTTGAATAGATCGAGTATCGATTCATTCTGTCTACAATGCATAATTATAGTAATTCTTTTGTGTAGGTATTTACGCTTAAACTGCGGTACCGTTGTGTTTATTCGAACAAAACAACGTAATTTACCGTCAAACTACCATGTATTGCTCGCTTGACGTGATAATCTTCGCATTTTGGCGATTTGATAGTTTATCTCGTTCCTATGTAATCATACTACGAATTGTTAACTATAGTATAATGCATAACACTGCATTTTTTTAAATTGCTTTGTAATTAGAATGGACAGCTCTGCTACATTTTACAGACAGTTATTGGCGTAGGCGTATATTATAAGCTAATTGAAATTTTGTTAAAACCGCTATTCTACGTAATGCACGGCTGTTATAAAGAACATAGTTTTGGAAAAGTATTAACATTTACTAATTGTAAGCGTAATTATTGTTATACTTTAGTCATATTTGAGACAAGACTTCTTAAGGAAATGCGGATATTATTTTATACACAAATAGTTAATACTTTTGGACTAACGACGGATTTGGTTTACTACGAAAATTGTAATATGATTATCGAATAAAAATTTTTTAATACTGATTTAGGACCTGCTTAGAAAATGTCAATTAAGAAAAATGTCTGGTCTCTTGCTGAAACACCAAGCAGATCATTTAAATGAAAACATACGCAACATAATTTAAGCACAAGTTTTAAAACGTTACTCAGCAAAATTACGAGATGAGAATAGTGAATAATATAGTGACTGTCTTTTATATTGTACCTTTACTTTTATAACTTAACTCCTTTGAATCCCCAAATAAATTTTGGCTTAAAGAATGAATTCCAGTTCTACATTACCGAAATAGAACCGAACCTTATGCCAAAATGTTGTTCAGAAGAGTTATCACCTAATGCAGTTGTGAAAGCCATTTACCTTAATTATTCTCTTTCATATGTAAATTCGTGGTGGAAAAAAACTATGCTATTCATTTTTTATATTATAAAATGGCTCTTGATCTGTCATATATGAACCGTCAATTATCGCTGTTACATTGAAGGATATTCCTATCCTTAATTCAAGACAAATAATACATATTGAAAGTCTAACTTCATTCAGCAGAAGCAAACATTTTTTTGAAGAGACAAATAAATAGTGTCGATGCGGATAAAGATCTTTCAAATTGGAATAAAGCTTTGCCATCACAATTACTAACGTTGCTGCTGAAACTAAGATCCGAGTCCATAACCAATCCAAGATTTTTGACAGAAGTGGTAAAGGTCACTCTCGAGTCAAGCAATTTCTAGACCATCTGCATACAGATGATAGTTGCGATGCTTTAAACAAGTATGCAGTCTAGCCGTGTAAAGCGTGAACAAGACACGCCCGAGAATGGAATATGACGTGTGGAAAAAGGACGTGTTGTTTTCAATAAGCAGATGATGAAACAAGGCAACATTTTTGGTAGAGAAATAGTGTAAAAATTATAAAACGAATGGATAAAGATTAGGTTCTCTCTCTTCTGTACATCTGTGGCGTCACTAAGAAAGAAAAATAGAAACGGAGCTAAAAGGCTACTATAAGTGACGAATGGAATGTTATTGTATAACACAGTATGGCGTTGAGGTATTAACTGATACCGATGAGAAATACCTTACAGTACAAAATATTAACTTGAAAATGTTTGCTTGGAAAGTCATATTTGCATTGAGCATTACAGATTTTAGGTAAGCAGCATACTCATTAGTCAGTAGTTCAAACTACAGACAAACCAAAGCTTTCCAAGAAAAAGAGTTACACTTTGATTTTGATATTTTTTCGTTCAAATGCCACTTTAAGATTTTAGTTTTACCAAAGTAATCCCGCTGTGGCTTCAGAAAATTACCACCATTTATTCCCACCATAACCTTTCACATTTTTATTTATTATGTTTTTATTACACTCTTTTTTCATAGAAGGATTCCAATGAATTATGTAAATTTTGTCATCAGTTTCTAAGAAAAGCATGGACATGTTTTCCGACAAAGGTTGATGCGTTCTGGTTTAAGGAGGGTAGTAATCCATTCCGCGGATACGTTGTTATCCCTAAATCCTAATATAAGAACCGAAATAAATAGGAATAAAATGTCAGCTATCGCTTTGCTATTCTTCCACTCCATTCTCTCCATTCTGCGTTTATTATCCGCATTTAACCAAGTTTCATAGTATGTTTCTCTATCTATCGCACTATTAATTCTTCTCCATTGATTAAATCCATCAAGTGAATTTTCCAAACGGTTAAAAAGTTGAAGCTGTCATCTGAAATAAAAGTTCAGCTTTAAGATCAGCTGAGAAACATTTTGATAAATGTTTGTTCCGCTTCGTCTTGTTATTTTTCATCTAGTCCCTTCTTATTCCATATATTCTTTTAATATTTAAATATCGAAATAATATTCTATGTATATTACAATAATACAAACACATTTTCGTTACAAGTAGCCTGAGACTAACCGAAACTTACCCTACCCGGAATATTAAACAAAACCTAAACTTGCATTTATCCTGATATAGGTATGTACTACGTAGTTGCCAAAAACTTAGAAAATAACCAAATACTGGAATAGCAGTTAACTATCTGGGCATTTAAGAAACAACAAATACTATACGTAATATCATTAATATATGTATTTTTTGACCTTTATATACTTATCAATTTATTCCAAATAAATAAATTGGTATTTAATTATTTATTGTTTTATTGACCTCTAAGTGGAAATAAATCAGGAATTAAAAGATACGTAATATCACAATCATATATAAATCTGGTTTCTGGAAATTGATGAATAGTTTCATGAGTATGTACGATTTATATCATATATGATTTAGGAAATAGATAATTTAGTTTGTCTAGAAATTGGGTCATGTATTTTCATAGTTTTTATACCTGTTTGATTTTCGTGCTTATATTTTCTCTTCCAAGCAACTTAAAAGCTTTTGTTGCTTAACTTGCTTATGGTTGACACTAGGTATTGAATTTTCAAGATATTTATGAAGCAACTATTCAGCGCCAAACCTAAAACGGTTTTCCTTGTAGTAGCGAAATTTATCTTATTTATAGCGCATTTATATTAATAGGTAAATTTTGTGGCGAAAAAGTCTGTGTACTCGGAGTATTAAAAAGAATATATTAGTTTCTTGTCGATGATTTAAAGCCCTCCTGGATGCTGTTATATATCTGGCAGAGCTGTTATAAATATAAATTTCAATGAAAAGAAAACGAATTGCGTCATCGCGTTGTGATGATATATTACCGTGGTGGTTATTCCGGTATGAAGGCAATGTTGGTCTTACGTCGTCCGGAGTTTTTTTCCGGAAATCTAAGTTCCGAAGTTTTCGCTGGTGAAATGTAACTGCCTTGGGTAAATAATAAATGATATAACTTTATTTTTACTATCAAACACGACATATAACATGATACAAAACCCATTTTGAATTTAATATAACAGCTGCGATCATTTCCAATGAAACTTGGGATTTTAAGACAAACGCATAAATTTAATCGAAGCAACTCGATTTAAGATTTTATTTACGTTTATATATTCTAATCAGTAAACAATAGCAAAAAACCTAAATACGTAGATATACATGTATTGTATTGTATTGACATGTCTGTATTGTATAATGTATTTGAACCAGTGAATTTATGATTTACCCCGAACCGATTAAATCTTGTATAGCTTGGATTAAATTACTTTCTGCTCTCTGCTGAAAAATATTGATTGCATTGCCGTCTACTTGCTAAGGTTTATTGTAAACTCTAAACTTACATAATGGTCTGTTTAATTTAACTGAAACAATTAGTTAAAATTATGATTGCAACAAAGTCAGGTATGCAGAGAACATTTATAAGTTCCATCCTATTAAACAATTAAAAAATGTCACTTCTGTGTATACCTTAACGACTTTGCAACCGATTTCTATTTTGGTTAGATTTGCTTTCGTGTAGCTATTTGTCAGGTAGCGCATCAAGCAAGAGCACAGTGTAACAACTGTATTTAGTCTGGTAGTCGGTAAGTCTACAACGGAAAGCAAACCTATGGCAGGCTAAGAATGCTGCCTTGATTCTATTTCATAGATTTCAGTATGAACTTCTTGTTATTAAGTGGAACATAATGGTCGGTTAGGTACAATTTGAGGATTAGCGTAGACTAATTATAGAAGATCTTTATGCTTGCATAAAATACGTAGCAGACTTTGCCACACGCTTGACTAACTAAGCAGGCTTTAGTGTAGGATGATTTATTTTACTAACCGATGCACTTGTTGCAATGAGATTGGTTTCAGTCTTTTGAAAAATAATTTTTAATACAGTTAGGTATTATTGGTAAGTGATTGTATTAAAAGCAACAGATCAAGCCTATATCAGTTAGTTTGCTTGTATTTTTCTGGGTTTTAATCTTTCTACAACTCGAATAGCGTACATCGCTAGTCTTTTTGAAGCTTTCAAAATGAATTATTTTTGCGCTTACTTAGGAATGTAAACACTTGAAATAGGTTTCCTAAATAATTAAATATTTTGTATACAAATTGTTACCAATACGACTTGACAATATAAAATATTTGAAATTATTTGATGTTCTACGTTTATTGATCTAGATTATGACAGTAACTTGTAATAATTATTATCAAATGTATTGTTTTTAACCGTTATTAACCATAGTTATTATATAGTAATTATGTTCGGTATAAAGGAAAAGATGTGATACTAGAGATTTATTTAAAATGGTTTCATTAGAATTAACTATATTACATACATACCATTGTTACTATTTCTCTTCCAACCGTTTCTCCTAGTATAATAAAATGTCTAACAATCTAATTGTCAAAAGTCAAAGCACGGAAACGCGTCTTCTTTTGTCGTCTAATTCGTTGCTGTTTTGCCAACGTTAAATGTTAATCGTATAAATGATGATGATGATGATGACAACTTTGCCTTTAAGCGACGGTCTAATTTTCACTAAACTACGCGGCGCACGAATGCGTTCAAGATTTTGATAAATTATACTTGTTCTTCAGCTTATCTATACTTTTGTTATAGTATGACAGGTTTCTAATTTTCGCTGCTTTTGTAAGCTGGAGATTCTATTATATATCTAAGTGTATAAGAATTGCTGAGCTCCGTTGTATCAGATATTACAAAACCTTCTTTTGTGAATGAAAGTAGTTTAATTGTGTTACTTTTGAAAATTAATTTAGGAATGCTTCTTGTGAATGTTAAAATACGAGATGATTTATACGATCCCAATCGTTTGTTTTTTCCAGTTCCAGTTACTATATTATTGTGAACGGATGTCATGTGCATTGTAGCAATAGCGATAGTATGTGTTTTTTTAAATTAGGGTGGGTTTATCAATGTGAGGATAAAAGTGTTAGTTAAGTAACTGGTATTGCTAAGTGTCATATAAAATTTAGCAACTAATACAATGTTTATCTTGCAGATAACTTCTATTTAACACTCAACAAACGTTTCATTGTAATTATCTTACAAATAAAATTTTATCTGCAAGTTAATTTATTTATCCTCACATTGATAAATCCGCCCTTAGTGTATTAAAACAAAAATTGCTCATATTATTTATGTATCCGTGCCTTTAACGTGTGAAGCACGTTATTCATATTCACACAAACAAGGTTATTAAAAAGCTTACAATAAGTTGTGTTTCTTAGGGTGGGATTATCAATGTGAGGATAAACAAATTAACTTGCAGATAAAATTTTATTCGTAAGATAATTACAATGAAACGTTTATTGAGTGTCAAATAGAAGTTATCTGCAAGATAAAGCATTGTAGTTCCTAAATTTTATCTGCCAGTTAGCAATATCTGTCAGTTACTTACCTAACACTTTTATCCTCACATTGATAAACCCACCTTTAGAGTCATAAAAGGTATGTAACAGTTAACCTAACTTATGTATGAGAGATATTGTTCGATGTCACTCATATATTCACTTATTCACTAAAATTCTACTATTAAATGCTTCTACCTGTGTGAATAATAATAATGGTTTTAATCTTGCTAGTTTATCTCAGAAAATTCCTTCAAATAATCGCTTGTACTACGTTATTCATTGGTACTTGTAAAAACGCTTCGAGATCTAAAATTCGTTAATTGACTATAATTCCACTAGTTCCTAATCTTTTCATTACAATTTTTGAATAAGTTTCATTTCAATTTTTTTAAGCTTTCTATACATATTATTGCAGCTTTTTAAGCTTTATATGTTTAAATTGTGTTGTGTTGATAGTCAGGCAGTTTTCAATGCCGCCTACTTTGTTCATGTTAGGCATTCACGGAGATAGCCAACTTATATTTTTTACATGCTTCGAATTTCCCTTCAGTTCGAGATTTCAGTTTATTAATGTTGTAATAATCTTGTTGTAATAATATCATGTAATTGCTTTACGGATTCTTGGATTTTTGTGTGATTTGATAATATATCTAAATTAGGTAAGCTGACAGCACTTCAGGTGGCCACACTAATAATCCTTTTTTTTTCAACATGTAATGATTTTCCCTTTTTTTGTTTAGCTACATTTTGCCATGATGACTTGACTTAATTGTAATTGGGGCGACATCTACATTTAAATGTTTCTTGGCTGTGTAATGTTGATTGAGATAATTTAAAATACATTTCTAATATTTAAATTTAAATTTTCAACTCTTTACAGTTTGGGGTTTTGTTTAAATTTATTACGTTTATGTGTCGATTACCTATATCTATCGAAAAGTTATTGAACAACTACATTTCCCTTTTGTTGTGGTACCATCAAAATAGAGCGGGGCAATTACCATATTTTGACCATCTTGAACCTATTCCTTTGCACTTCTAGTGTGTATTTGGTGTTTCGAATGTTACATCTTCTTAGAGCACAGTAATTCTCTTCGAGTTTAAGATTATGAAGCTTAAGTTATTTGTCATTCATTTTAAGAGCGCTGTTACGGTATCAATTTTAATGTTTTGTATACCAATTGCACTCAGTATCTATATCTCAGATTGTATTGTAAGTTTTTAACTACGGTTGCACGTCGCCACTATTTTGAAGCGTATTATACAATATAGGATAATTTACATACTATCAGGAAGTCTATTCATTCTCCTTAAATTATTTCTTAAAGTAACTATGTATGTGTTTGTTTTTAAACAAATCAGTAATACTATACATGACTATCTTTGCTAGTTTTTTGTTGTACAGAATGTCACCCGATTGAGTTATAAAGAGAAAAAATCACACTTTATAATAAGTTTTGCTTGTGTTCAAACCCTAACATCCAACATTAGTTTGGCTGTAGGTACTGCTTGTCAGGAGAATTTGTCAATTTTAGCATACAAGGTTACCTTTTAGCTCAACTCCAAGACACCAAACCAGTCTGTTTGTGGATGTTGGATTTTAGGATTCGAAGACAAGAAAAATTATTACAAAGTGATTTTTTCAGCAGTCTGTAGTTTTTAGTGTGGGTAAAGTAGTTTGTTGCTTTGTTATTGCATTAACTCGTCGTAGGTAATGTACCGCAATTGATCGTGTCTCTAGAGCGAATTGTATCTCGAGATTATACTGATCCAACAAACACGAATGTTGCAAATTGTCCCTCACTATTCCTGAACGCACTCTTGGTAACCATGCACTAAACCGGTCAGCTTATCTTGCGACTTCAGTTTTATGGTTTTTATTATTACTTTTTTTGTTTTGTCCATTATTTCCTTGTACACCCAATGTAGGCTAGCTTGAAGGAAGTTCAAGAACTGTGCAGTGACGTTTGTGGATTGGTTCTATTTCTTGTTTTTACCTAAGCTATCTTTGTAACTTGAGACCTTACAAAAGTTTTAAAGCACCAGTTACAACAGTTACATAACGAAGATTACAGTCCAAGATAGGTTTTTTAGAAACCTTTTGAAAAAACATTGTCAGCTAACCAACTGTCAAGTGTAAACTTAATTAGAAAGAAACTAGCAATGCAACGATCACCTTTACTTTAAAATTTGAAAAAGTTGTTATACCTACAAGTTTCCATTTCAGTAAATCCATGGAATCAATTGTGCATCATTGCATAGTAAATAAATAAATAATGTCACTATGCTGCTGTAAGAGAAATATCAATATTTACGATAGCAAAGACCTTAGAGACATCTATAGAGATCTATAATTCTTATTTACAAGCACATTTATGTTTTCGGAAATGATATACTGCAAGATACTCAGTGGTAAAATATATTAGTGCTAACGTTTCCGTGTTTAAACGTTTATTGTGCCTGCAGGACATGTATATGATTCATTATTATTCTATGTGCTCTTGAAAATAGCAGTACTACAAGTGCTATCAAGAATAAAAGTATTATTCGTATACGCCTCTGTATTTTTTTTATGATAACCCTGACCGTACTAAAATGCTTCCTCGACATTCTATGTATATCATTTTATACATACATACATACCTACTTCACTGTATTTGTCTTTTTTTCTACAAAGTGTTTGAATTCATACTTTAGTGCAGGTAATTTCGAGTATCTTTTTAGTACGATCTTCTTTCAATGTCTTAAAGCAGAATCCTTTCCAATACTATACATGAATCTCCTCTGAGTTAGGCGCCTTTCCATGACATTCGATTTTTTTAAACTCCATTATCTTTTAATATGTTTTCGGTTAAATTATATGTAACAAAAAAAGTACTGCCTTTTCTTGGCTTATTATATTTATTACTGCCGATGAAATAATTTTCAAGTTTCTAAACCGTAACTGGGATATTGTTGGGCATATTTTTCTGAAACGACATTCAAAAACAATATACATACATAAATGTGTGTCATTCAATGTTCATATAAAGGTTGGGCAGGACATAGTGAACATTTTTATATTTATTATTTCGTTCTTTAATTACTTTCTGCCATCAATTTCACTTACAATAAGCGTTTAAAAGAAGTTAAGCTCAATTTTGGATATTCCAAATATATGTATAAAATAATTTGGCACTATTTATTAACAATTATAAAGGTTCATAGTGAAACACTAAGAATAGGTAATACTAACCAATATTAAAGACTTGAGTAACATTACTACATTTTATTGTGTGTTTGAATAGCTAAAATCAACCTTTTGTCATCGAAAATATTGTTACGTTACACATCCGTATTGTACATTTTTAATTACACATAGTGAATTTATTAATCGCTTCCATCTCAACATCAAATCGAATTCGTTTAAAGTTCGTTCCAGACATCGCATAGTATTATGCTTACATAAAATTAAGTAATTCTCTCGCAGTTATTCATTTATAGAATCCGCATTTAAATTGAACCAAATTCACCTAATGTTGCTGTAAAAGTTCAGTAATAGTTAAACCATATTAAGCTACGCATTATGGCAGAGCTTGCTTTAAAATTATCGGTTTTAGTTATAGTAATAAAAATTCAGACAATGTAGGCATGTCTCTTTAGGAGGGCAAAGCTACTGGTATGTATTCAAAACAGGATCTAGGACAAACTTTTATACAAATATCGAGTTTAGAGAAAAAATGCATTCCCTAAATGATTAATAATTTAATTACGTTTGTTGCTGCATAGCACAAATAAAGTGTTGCCAACAAAGTAAATCAATTCAGTGGGCGCCGGCGAGAACATAATTCACTTGCTTACATACGCGAAAAGTCCACTAACGGTCATGCAGAATGTATACAATCGAAATTGGAAATGTATGTCAAGAAAATACCAGAAACGTCCAATGGAATATCATTGAGCTTACAGATAAATCTATTTGCAGTATGAGCAGTGAAAGTCAGTTAATAAAGCGAAATAGTCATGCACAATAGGTGCTCCAGACTGTATTGTGGTGATTTATGACTGAACTACCTTTGAAACCGCATTTTGCAATTTCAATATGTAATTAATTGTTCGATCAGTCGACAACGATAAATCAATTAAAAACTCACATCTCGATGCGAATTTAATTACCGTTCGCTCGCCAAAATAAATGGAAGATATATCGTGTGTCTGCATTTCGAGTGTACAACACTTTCGTTGATACTGCCGAACAATAGAAGCGTTTACGAAGAGCTTGAAGAAGCATTTATCAAAATATCTCTTGCAGGCTATTAGTGTAAACACGTGTATGTTTTTCAAAAACATTGGTGTACAGGTTATTTTGTGTAGAATGTCCCAATAGAAATAAGCAGTACTGTAATGTTAGATAAATCCAAAATGCTATTTTTTAAAACGCTGATTTATTGGAAAATTTATAAATAAAAATAAAATAACATTTTTATATACAGCCGATAACCACTTTACATTTATTACGAGCATTTGCGGCTTGCGGTTCACTCTAAATTGCTTACCAGTATGGCCTTACTTATAAAATGAAGTAATGACTCAAGATTAGATATTGTAGCTCTTAACAGTGTTTTTTAATCGAAAAGATATTGGCGTATATCCAGATAGTTTATGTGACAATCGTCGAAATTGTCTTCCACTCCTGCTGGTACCTCTGTTCCACTATTTTTATGTCCTGAGGGCACTTGTCTCCTAATTCTTGGCTTATTTAGGCAAGATTTCCGGCAAAAAATTAGGATAGACATACCAGAAGTGAATTTTTATACACATACCGCAATCTAAATCGCAAAACTTTTGTAACCTGGTTTCAACAACTTATTCAACGGCTGCAGTGGTGTTCAGTTATGTGACAGCCCCCTGTATTCGGATTCAGTTTTACGAAGGCACGGTGGCATTTTTCATGGAGAATAACTGTATCCCGATCGATCTACCATTCTCTGATGCTAGGAGCAAAGTGATTAACTGCGCAACATTATAAACAGCAATATAGAGGCACATGATTTCCTGGAGTCTTTTTATTGCACTTTTGAAAGTAATCTATGCATCAGTTTCAATAGCACTTATACTAATTTTAAAGTGACTATCGAAAACCAGTTTTTTAATTTGGGGACTAATGAAAATACTCTCCTTACGTTTTCGTCGGATGACCCAAGAAACTTACTACATACAAAAGAGCTTAAGGAAACACGATAACAAATATAGATTATACATCTATATCCGCTATAGTTTGTAAACGGCGACTGGGTTATGCATATTTAGGTAATATTTTTTTACTAAATTGTGGAAAATCTTTACGTGATAGGCACAGGTGGAGTTTCGTTTAGAAATAAGTAAACATGGAAATATGCGACACTGTAGATTAGTATTATTGGTTGCACAATCAGTTACTGACCCTATTTCACATTTTTTAAGCAAACTACGCTCGATTTGTTTTTTCGTTAGTTTAATGATAATACGAACCTGTTTTACTTCTATTTGTATTTTTATTCTTTATCTTGCTTCTATTATTACTGCTATAAATGTTACTCCAAAAAATTTGTCCATAAAGTGCCTTCCGAGTAGGACTAAGAAGATAAGCTTTCAAAACTGCCAACTGTTAAAATAATCCTACGACACTGTCGAGTCATGACTAAACACGGCATATATTAAGCCGGAAACACGTTGCTCTGATGTGTTGTGTTGTGTCGTCATGCTATGCAACGTCATATCGATCAGACACCCTTACTTCTCATATGCAATATACATGGGCGTGCACACTCATCTAACGTGTTGTGTTGTGTCGCGTTAACGTGTGTTGTGTTGTGATGAAATCCGAGCAGTCCAGATTTTCATCAGAAGCCGACACAAGCTTCAGGAAGCGAAATAATAAAAAAATTGACGAAATTGAACTCATTGAAAAAATCATGAATGTTTATGTCATATAAAATCCCCGAATTACTGGGATCAATATATAAGGCAAGAGGCATCAGGTATTTATTAGAATGCAATTATGCAGACTAGTATCTGAAGCAGAAATCAGAACTTTCGAAGCACAAAATCCTCCGGCATCCCGAACAGATAGTGCGCAAAGTTATCATCCCTCAACATCCTAATCTACATCTTCGCACCTCATTCCCCTGCAAAGTCTTATTAGTCTTCTGGTACCTTCCACAGAATATAACTATTCAGAACCGACGCCGTTCAATGGATTTTCTTTATTACACACTGATGCTGAGTTTTCCGCATTTAGAATATAAGTGAACAGGTTACCATTTAATGTATTTTTTGAGTTTTTATAAAACGCTTTGCGTTCTTCGTCTTTAATAAGCAAATTTATTCATGTATGGTATTCACTAGACACTTTCCTATTTTGATTGATTTCATGAATCAATTTTTTTGGTTAATGCATTGCAACAAGTTACAGCCGCAGCGCATTCTTTTACGTCCTCTTCGAATTCGTCTGACGAGCTGGACGCCATGGAATATTAATTGAATACTATGTCAATATTTTCGTCATAACGCGTCATATATAGGTATGCATCAGAGCAATCTGTCCACGATGCGTCACAACATATCGCATCACAACACGACACAACACAACACATCAGAGCAATGTGTTTCCGGCTTTTTACCCTATGCAATGTAGGAATATTATTGGGTTTGCGGTCAGCCAGCTTACAGCCGAAGACTAGCAACCTTGAATTGCTAACTAATATGCTGTTCTGTCGTATATAAATATGTCACAATCAATAGGCTCACTTAATCGTCTAATGGTAAATATAATGCGTAATTTTTTATAATTTATATTAAATTGTATGCGTAAGCCGCTGACATGCGTAGCGAATTCGCCTTAGTCATCGCTACACAACTACACAGTACTACAAGCTTTAACTATTTGGCTATTTTTACTATAGGTATTCCAGTAAAACATCAGTTAAACACATTTCCAAATGCATTGTTTATTTGGTAGTATATAACAAATTATATTCAAATTCATGACGCTAAAACGTTTATAGTAGATTATCACAGCAGAACATTTCTATGTAATACTTGTGATGAATAATTATATACACACGTATATATATTTTAGTTCCTTTTACACTGAATAATTAACGTAAAGTGTTAAAAGCAGATATCTAATTTTCATTTTCATTGCAGCTATTTCACCTATAAATTAATTTCTCTAGAGATACTGCATAATTAAAATTACGAAAACATTTAAATAAAACACTGAGCTTAATTTTAATATCTCTTCATTATTTATTTATTAAATTAACTGTTACGCTTAAACTATGCGCTTAAACGATACACATCATCTCTTACCATATTTTTGGAAATGCTGTTGTGCTTAACTTCTCCCTCTGACAGGTATTTTAACTTTACGTGGTATACATTCCAAGTTCGGTGGTAATTGATTAGTGACGAATTTAAATTCACCTCACTCAGTATTAGAAAACACATCCATTTGCATAATGCCGGTCTCTGAATTTATTATTGCTCTTACTCTAGAGCTTCAGACTTTGAAATAAAATAAGTTAACGTTGCCTTGCAAACGTGAAGAGCAATCGTTGTTTATATTTACTTTATACAGTCACTACATTTCTTATCTATATTTTACTTCGGTAATCTATTAATAAGTGCTACACCACAGAAGAGTTTCGCTTCCAGCATGATTTATACATTGAATTACTGGGATACATTGCCATCCTACGAACCCAAAGCTTCTTACTGATTTTCACTCTGCAGATTCGTACGCTTCCTTGTTGTAAGTCTGTCCATCCACTCTTTCGTTCGCTCTCCTGCTTCCTTCTCAATATTTTGCCATTTGTTACATTACAAGATTTAAAGTCACCAGGCAATGATGCATGTAATTAGTAATAAGCAAACCATAAAAAAATATTCAGTATGCATATGATATAAGAACTATTAAAGTTAATGTCTTTTGCGCAATCTTTTATCTGTCACTAAACAATGTCTTTAGAATCATTCTAGTGCTAAAGAATCAAATAATATTGAACTGCATAGTGAACTTAGTAGATGATATCGAAGCCTTTCACGGTATGAGTCACTGTTATGAGGGCTTCCGGGTTTTGACTGCGTCATAGTAAAGTACATATATACATTACAAAATAAAATAAAACAAAAATGAAAAATACAAAAAATATATATACAACTTACTCAAACTCGACGTTTCGCCACTAATGTAAGTGAGGGGCGCCAAAAAGTCACGGTAACTCGACGTGTCAACCACGCTAGAGGCGAAAACTTCTGACAAGTAGAAGGTGGACGTGCGGGGATATATATACAACTATGCAGGGAAACGGAACGGTGAGCGTCGAAAAAGTAGGTTCTGCTTATGGTTTTTTGGAAGACTGTACAACCTAGGCGGCTTGGATTCCTTAGGCAGTATCCGTTTCTGTATGTCAGAAGGAATGTAGCTAGAAACTAACATTAGTCATCCAATTGTTTTAGAATGTTTATATTAACAAAAGCTTAATCCCTATAACATGATATTTATACAGAAATTAATCGAAGACTAATTAGTATAAACTGAACAGAAATGAGGTAACCCTTGCTTCTATCCTGTTTTCGGATTAATCAACTTTCATGTTGAATGGAGAAGTAAATGGTCAGAAGTGGAGGTACTAGTCAGCAAAGAATCATCATCGGATGCGTGAAGCTCATAGACAATATCCCAAAAAGTGAACGTTTGGGCAGTTATCATCGGCAACCCTATAATTAATCCAATTGTTTGGTTACAGTAAAATGAGGCAACAACCCATTTTGTTGTATTTTTAAAAAACTATGTAAGTCGAATCTTTTCTAAAGGGATAGGTCGAAGAGGTGCTAGTGAATGGCCAAGTAGATCACCAAACCTTTCACCTTTGGATTTTTTTTTATGGGGAAATCTCAAATAAGTGTATGCTACAAAGTCAGACAAGATTGATGATCTCAAACAAAAAATACAAACAGAAATGAGGAATATTTTACCTCAAGTTTTACAAAAAGTTAGAGAAGAGATTGACTATAGATTAGGTTATTTCTAACAAGTAAATGGAGGACGTTTCAAATATTTAATATGTCAAACTGTAGCAGTAATTTTAATAAAATATTTCATAGTCTTATAGTTTGTAATTAATGTAATCAATCACTTAGGTCATAAGTGTTATAGGTCGTTAAAATTAGTTCATCAAGAAGTTTTCAAAAATTAGCAAAATATACAGAGCGTTCAATTAAAAAAAGTAATCTACTTTGTGTTGCACATAAATGTATGAATCGCCCTGAATATTTCAAATTTTATTCAAAAGCCGTATCTTTAAAATTAAAAATTGGCATTAACGAGCATTTTTTATAAAACCGTACGTAACATCAAAAATTAATTTTATTCCATAACTGGTTACCACACCGTATATGGCAACTAACAATAAAAGAAACCCAAAGATATTCTAAAAACACATATTGCGTAAACATTTTTATTTAAGGTTTTTCTATTTTTATTCACGTTTTTAAAACAATGTCCCATTATTTGAAAAGCTCTCTTTTTTTTCGTAGAATTTTGCCTTTTTTTTCTTTTTCAACAAATTTAGCGACTAAGAATATATCTTTTCAATTCTAAAATGATCCACTATACGAATATTATTGTTAAAACGAGTTTTTGGACAAAAACAATGAGGCCGATCCCCTTTACTCCATCTTAAAGAGGAAAGCACTATTTGACAAAAAAAAGTACAGGGCGTGAAGATTGCGCCGCAAATAAAATTATTTTATGTATTTTACCAAGGTAGAATGTCGTAATCAAAAATATTTCTTTTATAATTTTAATACGCACTGTACACCACACTGTTCTTGTTTCTTTGAGTGTAGATGTGTAGCTACTGTTAATACATATCTATATTTCTGGAAATGTATTACCTACATCTTTTATTTTTTGTGGAAGTAAATTAATGAGTACCTAATTAACTAAATTAGCTACATAAGAAAGCTAGACAAGTGTACCTAATAAATATTTGAAGTGTCGTTTGTGATGGAATATTATGCTTGTACTTTCTTCCATGACGTATACGTGACGTGAATACTTACCTCGTTGAGATCAAAATATATCGAATGCAGACTTACGTACGACGTGGTTTACTTGTTAATTATATGTAAACAACTTGTTTTAATTTACAAAAAGATTGTATAAATTCTAAGTAACCTGCATTATCCGACACAGATTATACCAGTTCCAACGGTAATGGTCGGGGAGATGACAAAATGTTAAGATCCTTTATTTCGGGTCTGTGCACATTATACTCTTAATTAGAGTATTTAACCGACTAAGCGCTTCGAGCAAACCTGAATTAACACCAATTTCACGAGCATCAATATGCGGTTAACTTTGTGTGTATACAAGGTCACGAGGCCACACTACTTGGAGTGTTATTACCGAGGGAGGAAATGACGTGAAATTAACTGGAGAATATTCGTGCTAAAGGGAAATTGCTTAAGGTAACGGAGTGTAGAAACAACTAATAGTAGAGGAAGTTTTAAATTACCCAATTTTGTTGTTGGTAGAGCGTAAGCAATTGTAACGTACATACACACATACACTACCGTCCATAAATGAGGGATCAGGAGAAGAAAAATGACACAACGCAACATAATAAATTAGTCGATGCATATATAAAAAAAATTACATAACTCTAACAAAACAAACTTGAATTCTTAAAAAATAAAGTAATATTTACAAATTCTAAGCCATAAAATATTTAATAAAAAAATAAAATTGTTTTAATTTATTCTCAGAAAAATATCCACCGCCACACTTAATAACTGCTTTACATATTTTGGGCATTCTTAATATAAGTCGTTGAAGTGTCTCTACTGGAATTGCGTTCCATGCCTCTTGGAAATGTACCCAAAGCTGTTGTTGTGATCGTGGACAATGTTCCCTCACCCTTCTATCCACCTCATCCTAGAGTAGCGCAATAGGATTGAGGTCTGGCGATTGTAGCGGCCAAATCATGATAACAAGTATTCCATCTGCTTCTTTTTGGTGCAAATAGTTTCTACAAAGTCGAGCAGAGTGCTTTGGGTCATTATCTTGCTGAAAATGAAACCCTGCTCCAGTCAATCGCAACCCCGAAGGAACAGCATGTTCTTCTAAAATGACGTTGTACCGGTCTTTTGTTAATATTCCGTTGATTCGATGCAGATTTCCAACACCGTCGAAGGAAAAGGCTCCCCAAACTAGCACTGAACCTCCTCCATACTTTACGGTAGCCACAATACAATCATCACGCATTCTTTCACCTCGTCTGCGTCGAACGTAAACAATCCGATTACTGCCAAAAATTTGAAAGTTTGACTCATCAGTCCATAACACTTTTTGCCACATATCGATATTCCAATTTTGATGCTCTTTAGCCCATTGCACCCGTTTCTGACGGTTTGTGGTCTCAGTAACGGTTTGCGAGCAGCAATGCGTCCCTGTAACCCTGTTTTTGTTAAGCGCCTCGTTACCGTAGTAAAGGACACTGGCGTTTCGCGGCTTTCATTGAGTTGAGCTCGAATCTGTGGAGCTGTTAGGCGTCGGCTTCTTTTGGATATTACTTCCAATCGTCGATTTTCAGCCGGGTTCGTTATTTTGGATCTTCGGGATCGCTTTCCGGAATGCGTTGTTCCTGTTGTCTTATAGCGTTTCACTGTTCCTCGGACAGCTCGGTAAGTTAATTTAAGTTTTTTCGCAATTTGCCGCAACGAATAATTTTCTTTATGTAAAGTAATGACAGCACTGCGTGTCTCTGCATTCAACTCTTTTCGTTTTGCCATTCTTTCGCGATAAACAATTCTTTATCTTACGTACTCGTATCACAAGTTGATCGGACAGCACTATAAAGCACAAACAAATACTTCTTCTATGATAAATACTTCGTCTATCCTAAATATCTAAATACTTCATTCGTAGAATAATTACGTAAATATTGCAGTATGTGGCAGTGGCTTTACCGATTTCTTTCTACAAGAACGGGCTTTGTACCTCTGCAGGTCATAAATTGATTAACAGAACTTTGTTTATTCTCATCTGAAAACTTGTTATTTATTGTAGGGATTTATGCAATTTCCCTTTGTAAATATCTTGCAAACGTACCAAACATATTTTATTTAGATTGAGGCTAGTTGGGCAGGTAAATTACTAAAGTGCCGAATTTGTATGCTACTGATCCCTCATTTATGGACGGTAGTGTACGTACACTCGGTTGATTTAAAACCGACTCACCCGACAAGCGACGTAGACCTAAACGTCGCACACAGAAACTTTCAACATTTATCTCGATGTTTGTAGTAATAAAACAATTTGCTTATGAACAGGTAAAATAGCTACGTAATGTGAAATGAATGGGAAGATCGCTGCAGAAATATATTCTTTTTCAGATACTTTTAATATCTGCATTATTACGTAGTATAGCGTTTGCCAACACCCATTACCATTAATGACATATAAACGCAAATAAAATAATTATTGTATTTCTTCTTATCCATACTTAACTGAATTTAATAATATGCAACAAATCAAATTTAGAACCATAAGCAAAATTACTTATTAAAGCAGATAGACAGGAATCTATGTTCATCTTATGGTTGTTTCGTTAAGAACACTGATTTTATTCTAGAATTAATAACAAAACACACAGTCAACGAATAATAATTTATTTCAAATAATAAAGAAGGTAAACGAAAAGGTAGTTAAACTGAAAACAAATTAATACGCAGATAAAACATTTTAATTATTGGTTGGTTCTGAAAGACATTTTCTGCACCATCATGTGAACATTCATTTTCTAAAGTATATGTAATAGGGTGAATCGAAAAATGCGTTTTTTTCTGCAATACAATTCTAATAGCACGGAAAACTTGCGCATAGGCGTCATTATAAATAAAAAAATATTAAAAAAATTTTTTTCAAAATTTGAAATCGGGCAGAAGGCCTAAAGTTACCAAAAAAAAGTCAAAATCCCTGTAAACTTAAAAAAAATGCAAAAATTACAAAAAAAATACATTTTTTGTTATAGTTAATAGTGAAAAAAGTGTTTTTAAGAGTGTCCTTAATGCATACAAAAAGTAATTAGACCCATTCTTGTTTTACTGAATTCGCGCAAAAGACCTAAAGTTGCGAGCAGGGTTGCCGCCCTGAAAATATTATGTTGGCTATGATAATGGATGAGAGACCACACATTAGAGAACTTGGCTACAGGAGGATCCTTAAATCCAGAAATGAGCCATCGGCTGAAGGTTACGTAAGAGACTTCAAAATACCTTCAATAAATTTTAGTGCAAACGACTATACCGAAGTAATTGATTGGTGAATCTGCAAGTAACACCGCCGCCACTACTGTCCAAGATGCCAACTGAACACATTGCTTCTTTGTTGAAATACAAAGCGCTATCAGCGTTTAACTACCTCAAATTTCTATGCCACACCCAGTCAGTTGAGAGGTATGTAAAACTGGTTACAGAAGCAGCAGAAAAAGTGTGCGGGCATGAAAATCGAGATGGTTATATTAGAGCTACTTTAAAATCAAGTCAACTGATGCCCACATTTAATTAAAAGTCAGAACTCAAAGGGGCTTCTATGTAAATAATCTTTTGCCTTCAACGAACATATGCATTGCATATGCATGCAAGTAAATAGTTACTGTAAATATTGTAAATAAAATTCGCCCTGGTTGGTTGGTTGCGTAGGGTGGATGTGGAAATCACTTGTTAGAGTCTTATTACAAACCTAATGTGTTAAATAAACACTCATCAGATATGGAAAACGGCGTTTTTACGGGACTATAACTCAACTTATACTGTAATTTAGACCTTTTGCACGAATACAGTTAAGGAATAACAGGTCTGAAAGTATTTTGTCTGGATTGATAAAACTATTTTGAATGGTTTTTACACTATTACAAATTAAAAATAAAACTTTTATGGGTTTTGGCACATGTTTAAAAATCGTCGAAATTCATGAAATATCGTTTTTTTTGCGATACAACCCGCAACTTTAGACCTTTTGCGCGAATTCAGTAAAACAAGTATGGGTCTAATTATTTTTTGTATGCGTTAAGGACACTCTTAAAAACACTTTTTTCACTATTACAACAAAAAATGTATTTTTTATAACTTTTGCATTTTTTTTTAAATTTACCAGTATTTTGACTTTTTTCCTAACTTTAAGCCTTATGCACGATTCCAAATTTTGAAAAATTTTTTTTTAATATTTTTTCATTTATAATGACGCCTATGCGCAAGTTTTCAGCGTTATTAGAATTGTATTGCAGAAAAAAACGCGTTTTTCGATCCACTCTAATATGTAATAGACTTTTATATCTTGCTCCCATACATATTCTTATTCATGTAATTTCTTAATTACATAAATACTTAGAATTATAGTGAATTTGTATGCGATATCGATTTAACTATACATATGTTAAGCTCGCATTAAGAAATTATCGGTTTAGGAATTTATAAATGATCCCTTGCATATGAAACTGGATTTAATAGAAAAATATATTTTATATACATAGATAGTAATTTACATACGTAGTAATTTACATACAGTTGACCATACTATTACTGCTTTGCATTCGGGGGCCGCAATAAAGCATACTTTTAACGGGTTTTAAATCAACCGAGTGTACATACAATACAATACTATTCCGAATCCAAGATGTGTACGCAGATTGAAGTTGTTGCTACAATTAATTTTGTAATTTAATTAAGTTTATCTCTTCACATTAGATACAAAATAAAACAGGTACAAATAAAGTAAATTGGTTTTTAACAATAATATAACAAAAGGTTGTACCAACAAGTCAGAGGTTTTGACCATTTGTTTTAAAAATATTTAGTTATGTTGTATGCGTATAATTATCAATTTAATCAATTATTAATTTTGAGGTTGTTAAATTAAACATTTGAGCCAGTTATTCACAAACACAAGTGATAGGAATTTGGTTTACGTAAATTATAAGTGAGACATTTTTTCGTAAATAACCAGGGATGTAATCATTAAAGATAGCGCAGGCTATAGCATTTTAAGAGCAAACAATATACGAGTAATATCTGGCTTGAAAGGTGCTCCAAATCGCCAATCAAGTGTATTATTTATTTCGATGTCGCTCGTTTTTGTATGGCTTAAATGTATGAATTAATGAATTCACAAATAATATTTATTGGAATTCATAACTATAAAAAAACAACTAAATATTTATTTAAAAAAATGCTGAAAATGTTTATCTTCTAACTTGCGTGTACAACATTTTGTTACAAAACTCCTCTTTTCCCCGTTGAAGCGTTTCCATGCAAATTAACCGACTTTTTGGGTATAACGCTTTACTCATTTATTATACAGGGTGGTCGGTTTAAAGTGTAACACTGTAATATCTTCGAGACAATTAGTGTTATGAAGAAAAGTATTAGACAAAAGTTTAACTATATGAAGGAGCCCATTCGATGGCGCTACTGTTGTCACTATAAAGAAAGACACAAAGGTCATAGCAAGGTCAACTCTTTTGTTTTCAAATAGCATATGGTATTTTTTTTATCAAATTTTAAAAGAACAATAAATTGTGAATAGAAAAATAGTAAACCACATATGACCTCAAATTAATATTAATCGAGATATTTCGAAAAAATGAGGACATAATAAAAGTCACTGCAGCAATGTTTTTCCTTCGTTTGTTAAATGTAAATGTGGAAAATAAATGTTAATAGTAGCTACAAATTGTTTACATTAGGTAAACAGTTGAAGAATTAAATGTTCAAATTGGCCCCAATGCACTTTTGCATTCGCGCAGAAAAGTCTTTATGCACACGCAGTAACATGTCTTCAGAAATGTCTGCACATACATGTCTTATTTTCTGCTGCATGTTTTCTAGTGTTGTTGGTTCAGTGTCATATACAACAAGTCGATTTTGTACACTTGAAATAAATATAGCGATTCTTCTGCGCGAATACAAAAGTGCATTGGATCTGGTGACCGACAATTTGAACACCTAATTTGATAGCCGTCTGCATTCTTCCACTATTTACCTTATGTAAACAATTTGTAACTACTATTAACATTTATTTTCTACTTTTACATTTAAAAAACGAAGGAAAAACATTTGCTGCACTGACTTTTATTATGTTCTCATTTTTTCGAAATATCCCGACTAATATTAATTTTAGGTCATATGTGGTTTAGTATTTTTCTATTCAAAACTTATTGCTCTTTTAGAATTTGATAAAAAATGCCATATGCTATTTGAAAAAAAAATAGTTGACCTTTGTGTCTTTCTTTATAGTGACAACAGTAGCATCATCGAATGAGCCCATTCATATAGTTAAACTTTTGTCTAATACTTTCCTTCATAACACTAATTGTTTCGAAGATATTACAGTGTTACACTTTAAATGAACCAGCCTATGTTTATACTCATTGTATACAGATAGTAAATAAAAGGAATTCAAATTATATGGTGTACTTACTTACCTAGTTAAATGTTAAATTTGTATGTATACGAATTGTATATTATAAGCGAGGCACTAGTATTTAATGGCAGTTTGTTACAAATATGTTTTGATCATTAACTTATTCACAGTATGTTACTTTTTGAATTGTTTGTGAAGCGCGTATTTTCAATTTACCAAAATTTTCTGGTTTGTTGATGAATATTGATTTAGAAATCTAACACCTAATTCATCTTTATCAAAAAACAAACTAAAATGCACTTAGGATTTCAAAACTTTCTCACCAAAGTGTGAAGAAAGGACCTTGATGTTAACTGTTACTACTGAAACATTTATTAAGACATCTTATACGTGATCTACTTCTTATTCCAATGAAATCATATCAATAATTAGACAAATTTGTTTTTTTATACTTTTTGAGTTAAATTTATCCCGTAAAACATTTCTTTATGTAAAATTGCCTCCCGGACAGATTTACGGATGTTACTGAAGCTGTATCTTACATTACTACTTGCAAGCATTCATTATTCCTTAAATGGATACGTTCTTTCATAAATTTTTGACACCGCATATTATAAAAAATCATACGTAATTTGAATACATATTCGTTTTAAATTAAGTGCCAACTTTTATGTAAATTCGTAGTGCATTCGTACCCAAACATAGTAAATCTTTGATATACTTCATTTCTGTTGATGGTGCCGTATATTGGTTTATAGAAGAGATACTTTTTACACTTGTTTAGACAACCAAATTACTAACACAAAATACGGTGATCTGATAAAGACTACAGCCGTTGTAGCTGCGCAGATTAGAAAAAAAAATTGGTAATTCATTTATTTTACATTTGCAGCCATATTCATAAATTTGAAAAACGATTTCGCAGAGAAAATTTTTTTCAAATTCAATTTTTCAAACAAAATCACTGATAATACTTTGGTAATATATGTATTTTCGTTATATTTTACGGATTTACTTAAACATACACATCCTCGTTAATTTACATTTAGCTTTTCATACAACAATTTTCATTTAATTTTAAAAATAAGTATTTGGGGGAGAGAATTGCAAAATGCCACTAGCATTACTAAGATGAAGATTGCTGGATGATTCTGACTTGATCGAATAATCTTCGTGGTATTTTTGTTTATTTTTTGTCGCTTGTTATAGATGAAATAAGAAAGGGATTAATATTAACACACTGAAATGTAATTTTGACCTGGATCTACCACCAGACACAATATATTCGGTTCTATATTTTGAACATCGTACAACCACTCATTGTTTATTTATTACCGATTGTGGGGATGCACTTTGACAGAGACAACTTGATCGAAGCTATGAAGGTACTATTGATTTCATAATGATCTAGGACAATATGCATTTCCTATTGTAAATTGCACTGAAGTCACTAATACACTTTTGACTTGGCATTGACATTTTCAAACATTCGTCGAATAAAGTCACATTTACACTATTAAAAAAACTACTTTATGTCAGTTTTACTGTCCCAGATCATTATGAAATCAATAGTACATATCTCGTACCGTAACTCGCCACAATCATATTGGATACTTAAACACAAATAAAATATGTTCGCTAAGCTTTCATATTTGCCAAAACTGTAATATTAAAATTGAATTGTAATTTTGAAGTTCACTGTATTTTGAAGTGATGTACACATAGTTCCAAGAAGCTACAACAAGTAAATTGTAAAAATATTAGTATTTCATTTCCTGAGGATGTCCCAGGCTGTTTTGGGTGATCTGGGTGATTATTCCTGATGTTGTATATACGAATAGCATGAATTTCTGAATTATTTACGGTGGGTATTGTGATGTGTAGAGCATATGCATATGGTTTTAAAAAAGTTGATGTCATACTATTACTTTCGAGTCTAATACATATTATTAAATGCATTAATCGGGCTAGTGGCCTAGTGGCTTGTACACTTGCCTCGTAGCCCGGCAGTACCGGGTTCGAACCCCGGTGCTTCCTTTTTGAGTTTGGTTTTCTGTAGTTTTCCAAATTCCACGGCAAATGCGGAAAGGTAACATCTTAAGTCGGTCTACAGCCGATGCCCCCTGTAATTGGCGCAAGCTGTTGGATACTAAGGCATGAATCATTTCTAAGGCATGAATTATTATTGTAAATATAAATGTAAAATATAAAACCAAACAGTTCAATCACACGGAATGAAAGAAAAAAAACTAACATGACATTCTACATTATCAACTTCAGGAGAAGCAATGTCAGTCACATTATAATCGCATTCAATGCTGAAACAACAAAGCCAGTGATGGTGTTCTAAAATATCAAAGAGTAACATAGGTTTAATGAAATCAAAATTTAATAATATTAATAAAAGAATTATTTGACATGTTAATTAGTACTAACTAAACAAAGTAGTAATAAATAACCGAATACTGAACGGTAGTATTTGCACTAAATCGCATTTGTATTCAATAAGTACCCTAAATCATTTTAAAATCTATAATTAACGCAATTTATCATTTTAGGTGCGCTAACCCTTCCATTATTATCGCAGCATAATGTATGAGTCCCCAACGCGAAATATATTATCGATTAAGGAGTTAGTAGGAGGTTTGGGAACCGTTTGTAAAAGACAGCAAACCTTGGTTTTGGTTATAATTCTATCTCCCTGTATTATAACAGTTGTTTTCAATAACGCACGATCTCTTACATATTTCATTCATTTTGAAATTTATGGAAATAGTTTATCAAGTTTCAGGCAACCAATTCTAAAGCAAATATTTCATTAAGTTTGTTATGTCTCCATGTTACCATTATAATATTATTTTATGAATTATTTTGCGTCATGCTTTTATCGTTATTTATGACAAGTACCAGTTTGTATTTGAAAATGACAATACAGATATCAATTATTTATTTTTAAAATTAACATTTTTGTCAAGTTAAATCGCTCGCACGCTCCGAAAGTAATTTCATAAATCGTTACTCCCATACTCAGAACTGTCGGTTATAATCTTCCTCTTAATGGCAAAGGAACATTAAGTTTATTAAAAAATCCATGGCCTAACATCTGTCCGTCGAGCACGTATCGTATAGGGCATTAAAAAAATTACACGTGTATCGTATTTCATATCCAAAGCACCGTGAAAGCAGTTCAGTTCTTGTTAGTTCACTCGACAAATATTAAAGAGAACAGCGAAAATAAAGACATCCTCATTTTTACGAGGGAAGCTTTAATTTATGCACTTATTTTGCTTTCGTCTGATTAATTGTTTATCCTACTGGATGCATAACTAATAACATTTTATTTAAAAGCATTTATAATGTATGTTTAAGCTAAACTAACCTAAGTACAACAAATATAAAATTTTGATCACGTGTACCTATGTGATAAAAAATAATTAAACCAAATACACATATTTATATATTTTAAGATTTTATTAGATTTCTTCCAGTAATTTGAAGTAAATTGCAGTTTGTGTAAAATATTTCTACGTAACTTAAGATTTTACTAAATTTAAAACCACAATGGGGCCGTCCCAAACTTTTTTTATATTTTTTTCTTAAAGTGTACATTAAATTATAGTGTTTACGTATTTTCTTTTTTTATATTATTAACAGATACGCCAAGAAAAAATATCAAAGTTTGAATTTTGAATTTACCGCATTTGTGACGTGTAATGGTCAATAGATAGGGAAGCTTGCCAATAGCCAATAGTATGATATGGAAGGAGATAGCAATGTTTTCTTAATCAGAAATGTAATAATTTTTTGTTAGCTACGTAAACGTCAAATAAATTCAACCTTCCGTCTATCTGTATTGTGTCCTAGTATTTATTTTCATATTTATTTGATAATAGTATATTATTTTATACGGACGAAAAGTGATACTTTTCATGGCGCGCTCGTGTATTCTCTGTTGATGTTATTATAATGTAAAATGTACCTACTTATTACATTGTGACAACTTTACTTACGTTTGCATAAAATACTAAGCTATGTGAACTCTTGGAAAGAGGATAGGTATATCTACCTATATTTCTAGCCTCGTTGCCATCGCAGGTAGTATTACAGACAAATTTAAAGTACTTAGTAATATCAACATAGCAAGAACTCATTTGTGTATTTAAATTAGCGAATGAGAATTGGAGTTATTTCAATTTGCGTGAAAATTTTAATATAATTATTACATAAACTAATTAATTAATTATCCAACCTATCTTTGACATTATTTATTATAATTTATGTTATTATCTATTATTAGAAAAAAGTGACATTGTAACAATTACTTTAATTTAAATGCTGTCAAGACAAAACCATAGCCCAATATATCCAGTCTCAAATGTTAAATATCTATTCAACACGGCAATTATAACTGCAAAAAGAATGAATTTTGCGTACTTCCAAACAATCGTATGATGAAATAATGAAGAGAAGAGAAGAATGAGATGAAATAATAAATATTACATATTTCTTTTATTATTATATTATTTTAATTTATCTCACACTATTTCTGTTCTCGTTATTTTAATTTTATAATGCTTAAAATGGACGACTTAAGAATGCTCAGAAATAAATTCCAGCAACAATACATTTCTTCTCAACCAGGCTGATGCTTCTGGGACTGCAATATGACATTTAACGTATATTTACAGTGTATTTACAGTCTCTTCCAAAATTAATGTCGCTCCCAAGGCTAAACAAACCCATAAAAATGATGTTTCCCATAATCCAATACGATTTTTCGTTAGTGAATACTAATCTTGTAAATGCGGTGCAAACTAAATATCGATTAAACTTCATGCATCTAATTTGCATTAGCAGTTATAACGTGTTTTTCGGCACAGGGGGTGACATTAATTTTGGGACAGACTGTACATACATATGTTACCAGAAATAAATTAGTGCTATACTATACTATAAAAAATAAGAGATAAGTGAATACATATTAAAACAACTGTCAGACCGTTATTCAATTAAAATGTATGCAATATTTTTTCTAAAACAGAACTATATGTAAAAGTTAATGTACAATACACACTCAAAAACGTATTCTCCAATTTACGGCTTAAGAGCAATTTAAATATTCTTTTTAGCATACATTTGAAGTTGAAATTTGGGGCACAAACTTTCCGAGACATCGAATGGGACTAGAAACAAATTAAGTTCGTAACCACTATAACTCTCATAGCTATAGTGTGGCCGATCATAAAACAAAATATAGTGATACTTATTAGTAAAGCTTATGTTACAAACAAAACACTTTAATCACGAATAATGAAATTAGTCTTGGCTAGTAGCGGTTTAACATCGAAACAAGTTTGTATGTTTCAGTTTTAAGCCGCTACAACTAAGATTAATTTCATAATTCATTATAGGATTATACAACGACCTCGAACCTATACATTTTAATCAAAAATTAAAATAGATAAAACATGACATACTGGAAAAATGCGATATTCAGACAGATTTAGTAGCTTGTTAAATAAAAAAGATTTACTATTTCAATCAGCTATAGAGGACAAGTCGATTAGTGTAATGTTTCCATGCTTTCAGTACAAAATGGCATAACGACTCGCAGCAACACACGTACATTTTCAGCTCTATTTACTTTTGCTTTGTGGTTTTTATCATCATAACATAAACGACCAACAGAAAGCAACCCATCAGCTGAAGAATAAGTTAATATACTCAGGAATTTCCTGACTTAAAATATGAGCTAAAGAATGATGCTAAAATAATTCGTTGAGCGGAATAGAAATGGATTTAAATCTAAATTAGCGAATAAAACAACTACGGTTACATTATTGATTGTATTGTATTTATGAAATAAGTGCTTCAATGTCTTATAAGTAAAGCCGGTTGCCGGTTTTTGGTGCTATACATAACCGTCGAGTGAGGTTTATCTATGCACATGTTATATTAGTCGCTTCCCCGGTCACGGCGGATAGAACATGTTCGATCGTATATAGTATACCAATAAGATGTCAGAATTATCGGAAAAGAGAGTTTTATTTTCTGAAAATAATAATAAAAAAAAGCATCGACGCAATAAAAACTACAGTGGATTTGTTTTCGAACTATGTATAACATTAATTCTTTGTAATTTACAGTTTAACTTACTAAACAATGAAGCATTCCGTTCATTTTGGAAAAATATTCAAAAATTCGATTTTACTAGCTTGCAGAAAAGTATAAAAATGTACTGCCGAAAAATATCACAGTTAGTATTAAATACCTTGGGACATTTTGAAGTTTGCAGAGACCAGCTGCTGCTGTTAGTGATGTTGGCGCTATCATGATTTCAGTAGACCGGCTTCTTATAAAATACTGTGGGAACTTATTACATGTGACGTGTAAAATCGATGCCATTTAGTAGCAGAAACTATTCGTAGATGTTATCCAGATTTAGATACACTAATTGCGAGTACAAACGCCGTGTTTCTCAAATCCCCAAAACGTGTTCACGATTTCCACAGACTGCGTCCCGATATTCCTGAACCACCACAACCGATTTTTACATGTTGGGGACATTGCTATAAGCAGCATCTTACTATAATGAACATTTTGAAAGTATTAAGAACGTAGTTTTCAGTTCAATCCCAAACAAGCTGCAGCTATTCAGGAGAGCCAAGCCAAATTTCAAGATAGTCTGGTTAAAACCGATTTAAATGCTATTCAGAGCAATTATGGCGAACTTGTGGAGGATATACAAAAAAATGGCAAATTCTTCGGTGTCATTATTGGAATCTGTGCAAATAGTAAAAGATTTTCACGCACAGCTATGCGCGATAGAAGGCGAAATAACTGGACGCGTAACACGAAAGTGTAAAACTGTTTTAGAGAAAGACTCCGATTTTTCCACACTAAAACAAATTTTTGATATTTTTTTTCAAGAATTATTTCAATTATGCAAATATAACAACAGTGGATGTAGAACGCTCGTTTTCTAAATACCAGCACATTTTTTCTCCGATACGCACTCGATTTGCGGAAAGTACTGTGGAAAGACATCTATGTTGTAAATATTTAACCGATCTCATTCAATTTGTGACTTGACGGGAGACATTTAAAACGGTAAGTGTTTCCCCGTCTTTTATAAATTTATAAGTTCGTTATTTATGTACGTATGTACAGTGGACAGCGTTTAAATCGACACCACCGCAAGCTAACGTAGACCTTATCAACACTAGACGAAAATTAGTTGCGCGGACACATGTATAATCTGTGCGTGCTGCTCATCGCATACCTGTCTCATTCTTCTATCGACAATTGTATTAAATGCGATATTCAGACAGATTTAGTAGCTTGTTAAATAAAAAAGATTTACTATTTCAATCAGCTATAGAGGACAAGTCGATTAGTGTAATGTTTCCATGCTTTCAGTACAAAATGGCATAACGACTCGCAGCAACACACGTACATTTTCAGCTCTATTTACTTTTGCTTTGTGGTTTTTATCATCATAACATAAACGACCAACAGAAAGCAACCCATCAGCTGAAGAATAAGTTAATATACTCAGGAATTTCCTGACTTAAAATATGAGCTAAAGAATGATGCTAAAATAATTCGTTGAGCGGAATAGAAATGGATTTAAATCTAAATTAGCGAATAAAACAACTACGGTTACATTATTGATTGTATTGTATTTATGAAATAAGTGCTTCAATGTCTTATAAGTAAAGCCGGTTGCCGGTTTTTGGTGCTATACATAACCGTCGAGTGAGGTTTATCTATGCACATGTTATATTAGTCGCTTCCCCGGTCACGGCGGATAGAACATGTTCGATCGTATATAGTATACCAATAAGATGTCAGAATTATCGGAAAAGAGAGTTTTATTTTCTGAAAATAATAATAAAAAAAAGCATCGACGCAATAAAAACTACAGTGGATTTGTTTTCGAACTATGTATAACATTAATTCTTTGTAATTTACAGTTTAACTTACTAAACAATGAAGCATTCCGTTCATTTTGGAAAAATATTCAAAAATTCGATTTTACTAGCTTGCAGAAAAGTATAAAAATGTACTGCCGAAAAATATCACAGTTAGTATTAAATACCTTGGGACATTTTGAAGTTTGCAGAGACCAGCTGCTGCTGTTAGTGATGTTGGCGCTATCATGATTTCAGTAGACCGGCTTCTTATAAAATACTGTGGGAACTTATTACATGTGACGTGTAAAATCGATGCCATTTAGTAGCAGAAACTATTCGTAGATGTTATCCAGATTTAGATACACTAATTGCGAGTACAAACGCCGTGTTTCTCAAATCCCCAAAACGTGTTCACGATTTCCACAGACTGCGTCCCGATATTCCTGAACCACCACAACCGATTTTTACATGTTGGGGACATTGCTATAAGCAGCATCTTACTATAATGAACATTTTGAAAGTATTAAGAACGTAGTTTTCAGTTCAATCCCAAACAAGCTGCAGCTATTCAGGAGAGCCAAGCCAAATTTCAAGATAGTCTGGTTAAAACCGATTTAAATGCTATTCAGAGCAATTATGGCGAACTTGTGGAGGATATACAAAAAAATGGCAAATTCTTCGGTGTCATTATTGGAATCTGTGCAAATAGTAAAAGATTTTCACGCACAGCTATGCGCGATAGAAGGCGAAATAACTGGACGCGTAACACGAAAGTGTAAAACTGTTTTAGAGAAAGACTCCGATTTTTCCACACTAAAACAAATTTTTGATATTTTTTTCAAGAATTATTTCAATTATGCAAATATAACAACAGTGGATGTAGAACGCTCGTTTTCTAAATACCAGCACATTTTTTCTCCGATACGCACTCGATTTGCGGAAAGTACTGTGGAAAGACATCTATGTTGTAAATATTTAACCGATCTCATTCAATTTGTGACTTGACGGGAGACATTTAAAACGGTAAGTGTTTCCCCGTCTTTTATAAATTTATAAGTTCGTTATTTATGTACGTATGTACAGTGGACAGCGTTTAAATCGACACCACCGCAAGCTAACGTAGACCTTATCAACACTAGACGAAAATTAGTTGCGCGGACACATGTATAATCTGTGCGTGCTGCTCATCGCATACCTGTCTCATTCTTCTATCGACAATTGTATTGAACAGTTAACAAACTCTCCGAACAAGATACAACGCACGCATACATTGAAATGACGTTAGTTAAGTACTGCATTCATCGTGTAGTCATAGCCGGTATACTTTTAATTGAACGCAATCAAATGCAATACAAAATGTTATCCTTGCTGTGTGAGTTTGTACGATTTAAGGATGTAGGTAACAAGATATAAAAAATATTGTGTAACCAGCCCTTTTGAATAAGTTGTTATGAATGCTGTGATGTATAACATATAGATATGTATTTTCACCTCCTAAAAAAAATATCACACATAATTTAAACACATTAGAAAGCAAAAAATATAAAATATTTATGGTCATTTGCGCCATATTGGCCTACTTGATATTAAAATTCGGTAAGACTTCCGTATGTCGACCACTGAATTGGCGATTTAGATGCAGTTTAACGGAAAGTACCAGTTTTGCTGAGTTCAAAACGGCCCCCCATTTTTTGAGGAAATCAGTCGAAGATACCTAAAAATCGATCTAAAAAGTGTTATTTGTAGGTTATGTTTCGCTAGTGTTTTGACATTTCTGCAAGGATTTTCAGTAGATATCCAGTCAGAATTACGAAATATCGAGCGGCAATTTTAAAAAACGTCGTTCAGGAATATAAAAACAATAATCATTTTTTATTTAGCAGTATCTTTTAGTACAATTAATAAATATATTTCAGTGACTAAAAAACATCTTCTTTTGTGTTTTATTAAATTTACACAGTGAAATTTGATGTTAATGCATATAAATTTATTTTTAAAACAATTATTTACGTGTCATACACAATAATTAAATGAGTAAGTTAATATTAAGAAGAAAATTATGAATATTTAGATACTATTTTGACGATAGGTGCCGGGGTTCAATTCTCTGGAGGGACGGTGGCATTTTTTTCAGAGAGTTTAATCCCGGATCGACTTGCCATTCGCTGTTGGGAGCAAAGTGATTAACAGCGCGGCATCATAAAAGGCGATATGATGCTGTCACAAAGCCATTTAAAACACACCAAACACAACTACACCGCAAGGAATACAGCTTACGGAGTCACTGCAACTAAGCATCCAGCACACATAAAAAAAACATCTTGTCAAACGTCACTTAAATGTTATTAATTAATTAATTAATAACAAAATTAAAACTAAACTAATTCTTTAGATACCTACGTTCCTATTTTATATATGTATGTATTTGCACTTAATTTAATAAAATACAAGAAGAGATATGTTTTTTAGTTGCTGAAATCTATCTCATTGTATTAAAAAATACGACAAAATGTAAATAATTATTTTTTATTCTCGAACGACGTTTTAAAATCGCCGCTCGTTATTTCGTAATTCTGACTGGATATCAACTAAAAATCTTCGCAGAAGTGTCAAAACACTAGCGAAACATAACCTAGAAATAATACTTTTTAGATCGATTTTTAGCTATCTTAGACTGATCTCCGCAAAAAATGGAGGGCCGTTTTGAACTCAGTAAAACGTGTACTTTTCGTTAAACTGCATATAAATTACCAATTAAGTGGCCGACATACGGAAGGTTAGCCTAAAATTCATTTCCAGTGTTTGTTAAAATCTCATAGCTGTTACCATAAACCACCATCTTTTGAGACTTCATAATTGTGAAATTTAAAATACGATTTAAGAGGCCCGACTACCGTTTGACAGTTGGCGATTTTGCCACAGTTCAATTTTTTCATAATACCTATAATGTTTTTATAATTTATTTAAAACGTATTTTAAAATCGCGCTTCATACACACATGTGTAGAAGTATTTTGAATGCTCATAGCAAAATTCCCGTATCAAGGTAATGGCCTGTAACGGGAAAAGAGATTGTGAAGTTAATACCGAATATTAATAGACAAAATTGTATATGTAGATGTAAAACATTTGTAGAAATATGTGTATCAAGCACAATTTTCAAATTATATTGAAATAAAATCAAGCAAACGATTTATAGAGTTATGTAGATATTGCACCACTGTAAAATAATCAACTGGTAGACGACCCTCTTAAGTAGGTAATATGCTTATTCTCGATTATTTTCGTTGTATCATACAGCGTGTTAACACAATAACTGTCAAAGTTTTATTATAAACATTTGATGAACCATCTCGTTACCGTTTCTGGACACTCCGGATTAAAACCTATTATGCAAAGTTTCAACTCCACAATAATATGTAAATCTTTTAATGGTTTCTTTAATCCATAACAGGTGGGAATCACATTTCTATAGGCACTATGCTAATATATTGCAGAAATAGTAACATTTTGGATTTGATTGTAAAATAAAATTAAAATAAAAAATGATTTATAAAATATAAAAAATCATATTGAACAGTTTTTTTGTTAAGATGCATAAAATACAGGAGCAATCTTAGATTAAATAATTCCCTATATGTTTTCTTTCTTTATTAATAACAACATATTTTCCCCTGCGAATAATTAAAATTTGTCCTATCTAAGCATATGTATTTCGTGGCATATATAATTATATCGTTTTACTACTACACATAGCGCCGTAAGGGTTTCGTTTTATACTTATACACTGAACATAATTTCTTGTAAATAGTACAGAAATGATATAATAACTACTATAGATCCTAACTGAAGGTCACACAACGTAACCCCTCTACATTGCTATTAAGGTTTACGAAATTCCGTAACGGTGTCGATTATGCTGCTGTCCACTGTACATATCACTGCGCTTCGGTTTTTAATAGTGATAATTTATCAGATTTTTACGATAAATTCTCATTGTATAGTAGTGAAGTATTATACTGATATGATAATGTATATGTATGCAGCAGCTTCCTAAACTGAACTCCACTCGACGACTCTGTGTATTACCAAAACAGGCATCTTTCCTTATAAACAGGCATTATGTTAACCCAGTAAAACATGAAATAAGCTCGTTGATTCGGTCAGTCGATGGTCGCTATCCAGCCCTTCGTACAATGGTCATAATTATGATAATTACTAGACGGCAGTAAATATCACAGCATACAATATTTTAAATGGTTGCATTGTAAAAAGAAAAGTACGTCTTTGTAGAGTCTCTCACATTTCATGTTAGCATACGTAATTGACATTTACATTTAATAAAAAAGAAAAATATAGTATACAATATCTAATATTTACCAAGCCAAGTTGTATATACCGTACTAACACCAATATCGTATAAATTGTACAAAATTGATACGAATCTTCAACTTGATAGTGATGCTTATAGTGACGACTCTTACCAAACATCCCTCATTCGTATGTTTCATTAATTTTATCTGACTAACAGACTGACATATTATTACATCAACATGTATTGCTTCTAAACTTTCTTCTGATAAAACTTTGGAAAAAATCCACGAAAGGTTCAAATTTTATTAATATACTAAAAAAGTTGCATTTCCTTTGAAAAGGAAAATAGGAAAACAATAAATTAGCCGTTGTTTTTATTGCCTATAGAGTCTACGTATACTTTTTTCATAAAATCCCGGTTTGTAATTTTTTTAATTCTAACATAGGATATAGGTATTTGATTTTTTGATATATTCAATATAGATGCCGTCCGTCAGACGAGTATTACATTGCTTATAGAATACTGTGGGTACAGCTTTATAATTGTCACTTTTGTTCAAGGATTAGTTGTCACTAGATCTTGGAAGTTCTCTGTAAGTTAAAGTGCAATTATAGCAAATAATAAACAATTTTATAAAAATGTGTTTAACCATACATTGATTTAACGTGAATATAATATGTGCAATTAAACAGATGGAAAGATTTCTTACAACTGATTATCAGCAACAGTCGACTTTTATTTGGATCTGTAACCATACAGAAACCCTAACGTACATATGTTGTATTATAGGCTGCCTTCGAATATCCCTTGACCCTCGGAACAACGGCTTGTGAATCCTAAAAATTGCCGCGCACGGAGATATTGGTAGTGTTGTTTACATCTCCTCTATACGATTCACACCCGAACCTAATGTTATTCTTTTGAACTATGGAGCATAAGGGACGCACGGAATGTTTCTAGAAAGAACGAAGTAATATTGCGAATGGATGTATTGTTGCATTATACATTAGATACGAAGGACGTCTACGTTATTTATTTTTCGAATTTGATCTCAATGTATCCATTTTACAATATAACTTAACAGGTCTGGCTATTGCAAAAATGGTAAAGCAAAAAATAAATTTCTCGAAACTGTTATAATAACACTTTTAAGGTATCGAAAAGAAACGTATAAAAACATCTAATAATTCCAAACTTTGGAGTACATATGTATATCAAAGTTTTTTACTTTAATCTAGGCAATTCTTAATCATATATACATATAACCTACAAATATACATATACATATGTATGTATATCATATTTTCTAAAGCGGCTACAATATTTGCTTGTTTTCGGTAAAGATGTGGGAGGTTATTCCTCCTACATCTTTATATATAATAGTGGATAATACATATTCAAAATCTCATTTAAATTCTTTTCAACCGTTTAAAAGTGAAAGACACTGTTCGTTCGTGTTTTCCAGCTTTCAATTTTATGTGAAATATAAGGATTAGACCATGCCATGAAAATATTATCAGACAAGAACAAACATTATGTTCAGATATACACTACTGCTCACGGAAGTTTAACCAAGGAATAAGATTTTAAGATACAACAATCTGAAGCTTTTAGCTCACTTTAAGGATGTTTGTGTTATCCTACAGTAATCTTAAATAAAGTTTCTAGATAGGTAATGAGAGTATTAAAAAAATATTTTAAAAAACATTTTAACGGAGGAAATTGTTAAATACGGTTATGAATGTTGGATGACGGCTAAAGCTTTTCAATAGAGATCCTCAGGGCTATTCCCAGCAACAGAACAGGCACAACTCTTATATAAATCTGTGTTTAATTAAACTCCTATAGTACTTTTTCCTAACCCCAAAACATTTACATGTTATCGTGTGGATTATTATGAATATATCAGTTTACCTGTGACAATTATCGCCGAATGTGCGATAAAAAACTGGACAAAATGTCCCATACTAAACCAAAAAATGTTATAACACATATTGCCATACCATGCTGTGCCAAAAATGATATACCAGCAGAAAAATATGAAAAAATTGAAGGTATTGAAGTCTGTAGTAAAGTACAGTAGTAGTAGTAGTAGGTTTCGAAATACACGGAAATAAAAAAAACTTTCAAGCCCATCCAGAATAACTATACCAGCAGAGGATCGACTACTTCAATCAATAAGTAAATGAAATCTCAGTTAAACAGCGCCAGAGATGACGAATGAATTTAATCGCGGACGGCAACTTTCCATTTCTGTAAATTCGGTCAACCATAAGCTAAAACTTGGAAATGTATACGGCCGAATAGCAGTACTACAGTACTCATTTCTCACGTGTGTATATACATATACGAGGGAGCGTTTTTATATTCACGGAATGGGGGATAAGGGATGGAAATAAAAAAACCAAATTATTTTTCTTTTTCAATATATTCACCTGCAAGACGGATACATTTTTCACATCTTTCAATTAATTTATTTATACCCTCATAAAAAAATGATTTCTCTTTATCTGCAAAATACACCGAAACTGCCTCCTTGACTTCATCATCGGCAGTAAATTTTTTACCCCGCAGCTCTTTTTTCATTTTCGGAAACAGGTAATAATCACTCGGGGCCAGGTCTGGGCTGTAGGGTGGGTGATTCACTATTTCGAAGCCCACCTTATGCAGGGCAGCTAACGCAACGCGGCTCTTGTGGACGGGCGCGTTGTCGTGCAAAAGTAGCACACCTTTCGGCAATTTTCCCCGTCTTTTCTCTTTAATGGCTTCTTTTAGTCGCTCTAATATTGAAGCGTAATATTCTCCGGTTATAGAAACACCATTATCTTTATAATCAATCAACAATATTCCTTCCGAGTCCCAAAATACCGTTGCCATGAGTTTCCCAGCTGATTGTGACACTTTAAATTTCTTGGGAGGTGCTGTGCCCTTTTTATGCCACTGCATGGAGTCTTGTTTGGACTCGGGTTCATAATCATGAACCCGAGCTTCGTCTCCAGTAACAATTCGACTCAATACACCATCCTTGTCTTCATTACAGAGGTCCAAAAATGCACGCGAACACTCTACGTGCTGTTGTTTTTGCGGCGACGTGAGCAGTCTCGACACCCATCTTGCGCTGACCTTAGACATGCCGAGATGATCGTGTAGGATTTTAAAAATGGTTGTATCGGATACTCCAACCATTTCTGCGAATTGTTTCTTCTTTAGTCGAGCATCTTCGAGTACAATTTTTTCAACTTTTTGGATAAGTGGTCACCTCAATGCTCCTGCCCGGCCTCGGGTCGTCTTCAAGGGATTCCCTTCCTTGTTTAAATAAACTATGCCACTTGTACACCATGGTTTTTCCTAGACAAGAGTCGCCGTAAACCAATGACATCTCACTCATTATGGTCGCGACTGATTTTCCTTGCCTGGTAAGCAACTTTATAACGCCACGATATTCGATTTTTTCCATATTTCACTTTTCACTCCTGATTATGTTACTTGGTTGACGATAGCTCAAAGACTGTCTAATAACAATGAAACTTCGTATTTATACTAATTATGAGTCGCTGCACAGGCCGCGCCCCCAATGCGCCTAATCATAAAAAATCAAAAATTTATAACGAAAGCAGATTGGAGAATAGCAAAAGAAATTGTAAACACTTGTCATGTATGTCAATTAAATAAAACAAAAAATTATGTACCTTATTATCCAGGAAAATCGATTGTTAGTAATCATCCTCAAGATATAATTTCTTTAGATTTTTTAGAACATCTACTGCCATCAAACGGTTTTAGAAACATACTTGTGATCGTAGATCAATTTTCTAAATTTGTTCGTTTTTACACAACTCGTAGCTGTAGTGGTGTTACGGTAATCAACTGTTTAAAAGAATATTTTATTACTGTCGGTGTACCTAAAACAATTATAATGGATAATGGTAAATGTTTTCAAAATTCTAAATTACTCACATTCTTGTCTCGACACAACGTTAAATTTATTTTTACACCTATTCGTCACCCCATCTCTAATCCATCTGAAAGAAGTATCCGTGAGTTACAACAATATCTTCGTATAATGTGTAACGATTCACATACCTTATGGAGTGAATATGTTCCTGTTATCGAGGAAATCATAAATGTTATTCCTACGACCACCTGTGAAATACCACCAATACGGTTTCATAGTAGTGATACTGTACCTCGTCCTTGGAATTTATTAAACACTAAACATTAAACATTAAACACTAAACATTAAATCAAGGATTATCCGATTTAATCTCTACAACAAAACATAAACTATATAAATTACATCGTAAAGCCCATGAAAAGTTACACAGAAAAATTAAGAAAGTTACTGTTTTTAAAGAGGGTGATTTGGTTATGCTCAGGAACAATAGAATTAGTGATTTTAAAAATAACATTGAAAAAAAATTCTTACCTATTTTCGAAGGACCTTTTATAGTCAAACATGTTTTAGGCAATAAAACATATCATTTGATGTATCCTCACTCATTTTTTTCACGAGGTATTTTTTCTGTAGAAAATATTTTCAAATTTCGTACTTAACTGTCAAAATTTATACACTTAACTGACATTAACTTAAGTAATGTCATTTTGTTTTACTTATGAAAATATAAGCGTCGTTGTACGTCTACACCGCGCTCATATTTTGCGGGGGTAATATTATGTGGTATTTGAAGAGTTCTAATTGAATTAATTATCATTTAATTAATTTTTGAAATGTTTAATGTTTAATGATGGTTATAACTTATTAACTTTACGTTAATTGTTAAAAAAAAAAGACTTAGAACAGCGATAGAGGGAGTGAAAAATGAAAAACACAAATATAATAATAGTAATTTTTTATTTGAGAGAAAAGTTCAAAATTTAATGTAACATACACATACAAACACATACATGACACAACACGACTCGATTAGGCATTAATTTCCAAATTAAAAATACATCGTTAAATAAATTAGAAAATCTAGTAGGGAATGACGTAACGGCAGTTTTGGTAGTTCGGAGCAGCAGCAGGTGGAAGTAAACAGATTATTTTTTGACAGAAAGAAACAGTCACTAAAAATTAAAATTTAACATAAAACCGCATAAAAACGATTTGATATTTATACAAAAACACGCTACAAGTGATAAGTGGGTGTCAGAAAAAAGAAGAAATAAAAAGAAGAAAGAACAGCGAACAATTCATCAGGACGAGCGAACTTAAAGGAAAATTGAAGAGGATTAACTAAAGAAGAATAACAAAATAAACACGCACGCACACACACATATAATTAGCAAGGTAAGAAAGAGGGTGGGATAATTTTAAGACTTTTTGTACAATTTTATTATTATATTTGTGTTAATAATTTAAATCTTTCATTTCTGTCGTTTGTGACAGAACAATATATTTACAAACATGCTGCAATGGAAAAGGAAAACGTAATTCAAACACATGAATTTGACGTTAACCACACGCCGTAAAAGGAAACGTTTTGAAAGTCCAATCCTAACACGCAGACACGTGTTTCGAACTTATTAGTTCTCATCAGTGCGTGATACAAGAATATGAACCAATAAACGTATTCTCCGTACTCGTTATATCCTCAAATATATATTTGTTTTAATTTTGTTTTGAAATGTCTTATAGTTTTGGAGATATTAAAGCAAATAGCGAAGGGTAGCGTTGGCTTTAGGGCGGCCCGCCCCCCGAAAACGGGCGATTTAGCATCTATGGAAGTTACCGTTGTTCTTACACTGCATCAGTCTACAAACCCACCAAATTTCATTTAAATCGGTCACCACCACTTGCCTGTGTTTCTTTGTAAGTCCACACTAACAAATGTGGGGATCTCTTGCTTAGTGTTGAAGTCGTCCGGGTGTTGTCGCGTAGATAAGTTTACACTTGACTTTCCGCTGGTCATGCTCGCAGCTTCTTCAGAAGGTTTCTAAAAACTGATGTTGTTGTCTTCTGCTCCTCGTTATATATTTCTTCTTCGCTTCGCTGATTCGTTCCAGTTTGATGAGCTACGTTCGTTCCGGTATTGTGGTTATGTCGAAGATCTTGTAAAGTTATTCATCAGGTGTTGCTCAGTTTGTACCCATCTTCTCAGTTGAAGTTGCTTGGATTCTTTACAATTTCCAGTGAATTACGTATCAGTCTCTGATGGCGCTGCATAGTTTTGGCTATAAGACTTTCATATTGTTATAATGAATGGGGTCAATAATAATTAAACCGGTCGATAGCCGCAGTGGTTAGGCGGCTGACTATCGTTGTGGGAGGACGATAAGAGCGGGGTTTCAATTCTTTAGAGGGATGGTGACGTTTTTTCAGAGAATTGAAATCCGGATCGACTTATCATTCGCTGTTGGGAGCAAAGTGATTAACAGCGCCGCATTATAAAAGGCGATATGATGCTGTCACAAAACCATTTGAACACAATATACACACACAAAAATTACACCGCGAGAGTTACAGTGCTAGCCAGGCAAGTAATACAGCTTACGGAGTCACTGCAACTAAGAACCCACCACACATAAAAAAATGCGATGGTCCCCATCCTGGAACAGGTATTTAGCTCGTCAGCAGTATTCGGCACAATGGATATTCCGTCAATCTTCCTTAATTCTGCACTGGATACTTCTTCCGGTCTGTCCGATGTAACTCTATTAGCAATTGCATATAAATTCGTATGTGCCTTTGGTGTGTAGTTTAGGCAGCTGATCTTTATTCGGCTACTGCTCTATTTTCTTGGCAGTGTTAAATCGTGTTGTAATATTCATCTTATGCAACATTTTCTTTAACCTGCCGTAATGCATTATGTATGTATATACATGTTGAACCTCAGATGGTATGTGTTCCTTATCGCTTATGTTCGCTGCTCTTCTTAGCAACGTGTTGATAAGAAATCTCTTATGTTGCGAGTGATGATGGAACGTAGCGTGTTTTAAAAAAGGTGAAAGGATGCATAATTATCAACTTCGATAAAACCGAATAAATGTTTATTGAGATGTTCCACGTTATAGTACTCTTGTTGTAGATAGAACTTGTGATTTATTTGCGATATCTAGTAAGTACACATACAATGGGCATGAATCCGTGCACCAATCTCATATAGAAAGCAGGGTATTCTAAGAATAGCGTAAAAGATGAAAAATATGTTTAAAACAGTTCTGGTGTAACGTTGATTATACCAACGTTACACAATTTAATAATTTATATGAGTCAATTTTATTTGTCACCTGAAAAAATAAGGTAATGGCTACAGTGAATAAAATTTCGTATGCAAATTAAAAAATTTAACATTATTTGAAATAAAGTAGGAAAATGTTCTCTTTTGTAAGTATGATAAAATATATTCGTACATACCAAGCGCTTTCTTGAATGTATGTATGTATGTGTTAGTATGTACTTACTACTGGATTTGTTTTTGTAAACAACCTCCATGTCAGTAGAAGATGAAAGTTATTTACTGCAGTTTAAATATTCGTCACATGTAATTCACAAATTATGGAGATATTTCGGTAATAAAATTTGTTATTAAGCATCAGTCGTTTTATACTATAAACGTACGTCTGAATAAAATTATGTAATGATGCCTATTTCTTAGTTTACTGTTACTATCGTTTAAGCACCTACCTCATTGAGAAACCTAACTACATTAATAAAAGTTCATTGCTATAGTAATATCTGATCTTATGATGAGAATTTTAATGACTTCTTCATTCATAAAGAGTAACGATACTACCCAATCAGCATACGTAATGGTAATGAAACTTTGTAGGAACAATTAAATTCTCAAAAGCAAACATTCCGCGGGTCAATAAACTTGACTCCTAATCTTTCAAGTCATTACCTACTGAATAAGTAATGTTATTGTGTCAAATAGTTACTAATAGAAAAGTAAAATGGTATTAACTATTATGGCATTCAAGTAGAAACAACCTTTTCTGTAACATTGTTATTTAAGTCGTATTTGTTCATTTTTATTTATACATATGCACATCTAAAAGTAATTATTCTGATTGACTGACCGATTATGGAGCCACAATGCTTATCTTAGAGCCGTGAAATTAGCATGGAAAATAGTTTGCTCTAGATGCTCCATTTATTCGTGATTGTGCATGTTTTCTGGCGCTGTTTATAGTGCCCCACTTACCGCTACTGTCGAAAATGTAACAATAATCGTCGTGAATCTAACAATGAATTCGCTAACCCAAATCATCTATCGCTCCAATAGATAAGTTTTATTGCGAAAGAACTATAAGTAAAAATACAAAAAAGTATTGATTCCTTTACCTCCTTTGGGATGTGGGAGTAAGAATAAACTGCAAGCGCTTGGTATTGAAGAAAGTAATTATGCTATTATCACTAAAGCCAGGCGCAATGTGAAGAAAATAATGCCTTCATTATAACAGCCTTAATATACAATGAATGGTTAACTGACAATTGGATTTCCACAGTAGTTACATTTAATACTACACTTTGTCAAATGTAAAATATATTATAGGTGATGAGAACAAGTTAACTGCTATAGGTGTCGGACAGATACTTCTAAAAGCTTTTGATAGGTGTTGTTATATAAAAACAACTATTAATGTCCTATATACATGTTGTATACTGCGCGTACTACTATGTTGACAATGTAAATTAAATTAGTAAAATTTGACACGCCATTTCAAATATTGTCGACTATATTTAAGCGTACCAAGTTTGAAAAATGTTCTCTTTTGCACCGACTGATCAGAGTCGAATCAAATTAATTATATAAAAGTTAATAATTGGGCTATCATACACGAGTAGAAGAATCCTGTTCTATTATATCTATAGATTAGAATTTTCTGATTTCATCACTCTACTCATAAAAATTGTGTGGTTCAAAAGGAGAAGATTTTTTAAACTGTAATGGGTGCTGGTTACACGGCCTCTTATGCTGTATCACTTATTTGACTACTGTGCACGTTTTACTGTGTATGTAGTTTGTATGGGTGGATGATTGCGTTTAATGGTCTTTTTACAGCACTATCTCCCGTTTTATAATACCGCGCTGTTAATAATTTTGTTCCATAACATCGAATGTTAAAGAGAGCTCAGGATACAATTCTGAGAGAAAAATGTTACCGTTCCCTCGAAGAATTAAATCCCCCCATTTAATGTGTTGCCAAAAGATTAATAGTTACTGGCTGAGAGTATACATACTTATACTATCAGATTTATAGTTGAAGTTATGTTTTCTATGCAAAATGCGTAACTACTGTGGTAATATAAAAGATCAAAACAACTGATTTTATTGAGGAGATATATGTGTAATATTTTAATAATTATCTATCTAATCAAATGCAGATATTAGGTGAAGCATGTAGGCCTGTTTACCCAGTACTTCTTCCACATGATTCGGCACAATGTCGCACAGTAAATTAATAAGACTTTTATTTGAGTTTTCTATATTTCCATTAAACTTGTATTAAATGTAGTAGTTACATGTGAAATTAAATAATTAAGTATTGCTGTCACATAGTTTACACACAAATATTCTGTATTATGTGTAAAAATAATAGATATTTGTCTAGAAAATGCAGCTTCATGTAGTTATTGAAAAAAGTTGAAATAGTATATGTCATACATAACATTTGTGTAAGATAATAAGTAATACAATGGCGAATAGCTGCGATTTTGTAGCTACGACAATGTATAACAATTAATTAAAATTGCAACTAATCCAATTAATTGCGACAGCATTTTATTGTATAAACTATTTATATATCATTGCTTTTAAATCAATCCAATGTTTGTGAGGAAAACGACTCATCACTATAACCACAATAACTATAGTCACCAACAGAAATTACAAGTTGTTGCGATTACATTGTCAATAGCATCATGTAAATGTTGTTTAACTTCGTTTAATTTTAAAGTTCTCTTTTTCCATAATGTGACCATAAAAAAGTTAATCTTTATAACTCGAAAACAACTACACACGAATTCGTTTAGTCTTAATTTTAGCACGATGCTTTGCTTTTTTACTTTCTTGACAATGTACCTAAAGCAGCACTGTCGTGATTTGCACTTGCGAGCCTCTAATTTGTTCTTGACTTGGAGTCTTAGATGTTCATACGGTCCTATGGAAAGGTAATCGGATGTTGCCAAATTACACTCAACATATTTTACTTATTTCGATTTCTTTTCTGTCGCCGCGACAATATACTGGTACCCCTATTTTTACGCTGAAAGATCTTTTTTGCAATCTCTTCGTAGGCACGGCTAATTTAATTGAACTTAGTAAACGAATAGTAGCTGCTGAACACAAAATAGCTACATACGTAATAAATTGCTTAACAAAATTTTCTGTAAATTGAACTGATTACAAAATTGATATTAGGGTTATTAGTTATTAGGGTGTGTAGTAGTATACAAAATATAGAGTCAAAGAAATAAAGGAAAAACAGTAGATAAAATTTTAGCAATGTTTATTACAAAATTTAAAAACAATTTTTGGTATTTTCACAAAATAAAATAAATTTTAAGTGCTAACAATTTTTTAATTTGTAAACCTTGACGAGGTAGAAAAACAACAGAAAACAATAAAACCATTTTACTGCCAAGGTAGTGGTCTCACATATCGGTTCTCTTTCTGTGCGACAATCTCGCAAAAGGCGTCTACCGGCGTCTGTCCTGCACCTCTTCCATTGGAACCTATCAACATAGAAAGAGAAGTAGTAACTCACAAAAAAGTAAAGTAAAAAAAACTGTCTATCCAACTAAAAACATAGATGTTTTATCAAACTAAATGTTATCGTTTAAGTAATTAATATTTATATGAATGATCGGAAAATGAACTTGTAAATCATTATTAAATTTGAGGTTCTAATTCTGAATTAAAAAATATGTAAGCTCTTATTCCTGTACAATGCAGTAAAACAGCCAATCGCCTAAAACACAAAAACCAGCACAAAAATTGCGTAATTAGCAATACCAGCCATTTAAGTTATTATAATGTTATAATAAACAGAAGTGTTTTCTCAGTAATATTTTTTATATTACAATCATTAAGTTTATGCTAGAAAGACTTACATCTCCAATGACTCTTCTTGTATTACATGTCATATGGAAAATATGGTATGACTCTGAGGAAAATGTGTTCTTTAAGTTCAGCCGTTTCCTTGCAATAAATGCTAGGAGTATTTGCTATTTTGGTCGAATTTAATAATTAGATACAATTAATATTTTCCAGTACTTTATCGTTTGTGGTAACCATTGCATCGTAAATAGTCTTCTATCGTTTGAAAAGCAAATATACTTTTTTATTACTAATTACAGAGATCTTAATTAATACAATGTATTTCATTTGAATCTATTACATTGATAAAATATAAGTTATGTACTAAGTTAAAGCGTTTTTATTGTATTAAAAACTTTCTCAAATTTTTGTCAAGATAATATTTTACGCTACGTTTATTAAATAAAATAATGCTATTTCACCTCATATATTTAAAATCCGCTGAAAGTATTTAGTATTACTTTTACGTCTATCTAAAGATTTCTGGTAAAGATGTGACAGACAAGTGAAAATATGTACCTTCCACAAAACATGGGTGTGTTTCCCGTAGTAGAAGTTGTACATACTTCCAACGACATCGATTCATGAATTATACATAACACTCATCTCCATCTGTAATGCTCGCACATGCATATAAACGTCATCCACAAACATGTATCAGTACATATCTACATATACCTAAATGCATGTATCTATCGAGAGATAACCATGAGAATATGATGTAACTACACTGTCTGATTCGATCAAAAAGCAACCAACACTGAAAAGAGTATAACAAGATCTGCCGCAAGAATTTCAAAAGCTGCACTCACTTGGCTCAAAGCCTATGCTTTCTCATTCTATTTGCATACCTAACTATAATCTGAGAATTAGTGGTCGTTTCTCTAATTAAATCAATCAGTTTTGTATGCATTAACGCTAAACAAAGAGATCTTTATGGCACTTGCCAGACGAAACGAATGTAAATTAATGTTTGATTCATACACCGTCCGCTGTTTGAAAGTCATTAGGTTTCCGTTGGTGCCGGCTTTATTACGTAAATTTTTCACGCATACTCCCGTATAGTGTGGATGTCTATTAAGTGTAAAGTAAGTTTGTTTATCTATTTGGATAACATACTTGGAATTCATTACAATTTAGTAAGTATAGTAAATCCTTTTAAAACAGTTTTATTTGACAAAATTTATCCTTCACCAGATTTATGCATGCCCAAGCAGTATGACCAAGTAAACAGGGGACATGATCGTGAATACAACGTTGCTCGCTATTAAATTTGAACTAGCTCAGGAGTCTGGCAACCTGGCAAAGAAAACAAGATTGTTAATTTAGTTACAAGGGATTACTGCAATCGGGTTAAGTGCCTACAGAGTAGTGAACCTCTTAGATCAACTATCAAAAATCTTTTAGCAAAATGGTTAGAATTGTAACTGCATAGGTTAGAGAGAGACTATATGTTTTAAATCCCATAATCCCTAAATTATACATACTGTCTTCGTAAGATTTATAAAACTGGTGGGTCGGTTACACCTATTATTTTGGCACTAGACGCACTCACTTCACTTCAATATTTTACCAATACAGCAACCTAGCTTCGCATTTAAAAATTTTATTGGATTTATCAAAAAGGTAAAGAAAATATTGAGTTACTGGGTGGTAAGATATTGATGATAGTGTTGCAATTTCAGTTACTCAACTTGTCCGAGAGTACATTTATCTAGCTGGCACATACATGAGGTAACATATTTCTCAATAACAACTAAAAGGAAAAGAAGTGCGTATCTTTCTGTCACTCTTCTTAGCTAATATTTTCATTAACCGTTTTAAAAGGGCTCTAAAATCCAAAGGCAAATGTTTTCGTAAAGTTTGATTAAGGTATGTGGATAACAAGTTGCGCTATTTTCGATGCAAAGAAATGCAATATTAACATTTTCTCTAAATAACCAGTTCGAAAGCATATAGTTCCTTTATGAAAAAAGGAAGAATGGTCAGAAAATACTAATATTTTAGAATTTAACGCGTTTATAGGAACGAGATCAATAGACTTCATTGCATTCCTTGAAATCCCCATCATTTTGTTTGGCACAAAGTAGCAGGTGTTAACGGTTTGGTTTACATGATTTTTACCTATCTCTTGAACAAAATTAGGAGAACGAACTCAAAATTATGAAAAATATAGCCAAGTGTAATGGTTTTCAGCTGAGTCTTACCAATAGAAGTTTTGAATAATCTACGATCTCTCCTAAAAATCTGCAATTTCTATCGGTTATCTCACTTTATTGTGCTCAATCTATTACCCAAGGTTTGAAAGATTTGTTCAAAAACAATTTAATAGTTTACTGGTCTAAAACATCTATTAGTAATCATAATTCTCACATGTTTTTGAAAGTTTAGATATTTACAAAATAAGTTGAGGTTAATGGAAGCTGGCAATGTTTATTGAATTTGTGACGCGATCAATATTTGCTTTAATGGCCACGTGTACTTTTTCTTCTATTTTATAGATATTCCATTTCTGTCTAACAATTACAAAATATATATACATATTGCATCAGAAAACTTCTTTGAAAACATTTAAAATTTCATATACTATTTAATTGATCATTGTGTGCATAAAATCATGATGGTGATCGATCAAAACTGATGTTATGATAAGAACAAGCTGAATTTGATTTTAGAGCAAGATGTTTTCGAATACAAACAATGTAAATGAGTGCAAAAATTCAAACGCGTAAAAAGTTTAAAGTCGTTACTTTCGTCTCACTGTCACTTTGACATCTTGTATCGCACAGTCGCGTTTTGTAACGCGAAAATAACCGACAAAAATGCTATTTACCAGTGTTGAACGCACGAGTGAGTGTTAATTGCAAAAAAACAATGATGCTACCGAGTCACATATTATCCTTTTTACTTGTTATAGGGATGTCGTATGTCGTAAAGGAAAAATGGTAATATCGTATTCGACATAACAAGAGAGAGTGACGCCTAGTATAAAATAGAGATAAATACTTTGCCGTGCTTCTAGATGTTTGATTGAACTGTGAAGAGTATTCTTCAATTAGCCTAATACCACTTTACGATTTCGAAATTTTCTTAATTTAATAAAACGTATTCGGAATTAAAATTTGACAGTTTACTTGTCCATTGCCTCTATTTAATGTATTGTCTTATTCATAAGGTTGTTATTACAACAATTGTTAATCATATCCCAATTGCAAATTATGCCTTTAGAAGTACACTAGTATATTACGAAGCACACTACAGTGTTTCTACAGATGCATTTAATTACTTCTCCTTTATTAAACTGTGGCAATATACATGAATTTTATAGAACTTTCACCCATTATGAAGTGTCAACATGTATTTTAACATTCCTAGCTTTCAAGTACCGTAAAGTGTAACAAAAATTTACTAGTAATACAACTCTACAAATTAGCCGTTGACAGGTAAGCGATTGTGTTGCAGTATTAATTCTAGCCATAAAATACAGATAAAGCTTCCTATTTTTAATACCAACTTAGGTATCGTAAATTTGTCTACATTAAATTTTATGATAGTTACAAAATGTTACAACTTCCATTTCGCTTATCGAAATATTTATTCTTCGTGAAATGGCATTTCTTAACGGTTCGACGAGTGATTTCTAAGTTATACACAGATTATAGGACTAATTTGATGTACAATTTGAGATGATAATGGAAAATTGCTGCCGTCTAATAACATGTATTTAAGATAAAAGTGATAAATAAACTTTAAGTACCGGCTGTATTTTCATTGAGATGAATGAAAATCGTTGCTTTATACCACTAAAATGGTAATTTAAAAAACGCTATTTTTAGATACGATAAAACTAAACACTTATTTATAGACACCTACATATGTATATAGCATATGAAACAGTGCGCAAAATATATGATTAACTCCGATATGAAGGATTTTATAAATTTGCTACTCATTCCAATTCGAACGTTCATGGAATTCTTCAGAATTGATCGTCATTATGCATTACTTCATCAAATTGATATATCCTATTCAATAGCCGTTGTTAACAATTCTAGTTTTATGAGGATTTGTAGCACTAGTTTATATACAACAAATGATTGTTCACACTGTACACCGTATTTAAATTTAAAAATTAAATTTTAATTTTAGAAGTAGAAGAAAATGATCAATTTAAAGAACTATTAGATTGTCTTTATATAGGAAAATAAATATTTTGTTTCCCTAAAATAATTTAATATGCTAGTGCCAGACATTTGATTCAAATCAGGATAATATTTATTTTAACAAAGTGAACTTTATTAGTGTGAATCTTTTAGAAAATTAAATTAAATATGTTTGGATCAATTTGTCACTTGTTAGTAATTCTATTAATTTATTGTTATCAAACATCTTGTCGAATCAAATGTTTGCAGTATCACAAGCAGTACGGTAACAATTTCTGGTTGTAACGGCTGCATTTATAAGTATGGAGTGTGTGAAAGTCTATTCTAGAAATAAGTTTGTGAAGCGTTGATAAACTATGAAAAATCAATGATATTTTGACTCCTCTTGTGGGTGATCGTGACACTCTTCCGTTAATTGTATGTGCTTCTAGCTGAGATGTACTGATGATCTTTGGGTTTTGTAAGTACCACTTTTGTCATTGAGATATTAGATACAAATCCATGGTATATTGTGACAATGGAAATAAAGGTGCCAGCTGCTAGTAGTCTATCGATATCTCGATATCTGTATACTCGGTTTGCATAGACTCTTACATTCTAAAATATTTATTCAAGAATATTTACAGTTCCTTCATTTTATTTTGATAAAACTACGAAACCTTCTTGCCAAAAATATTTATACAACACAATTTATTTTAATAAGCAAACAAATTAATTAACTAAGTAACTAACTAACAGAACTATAGCATTGTAGGGTTTTCTAAAAGCAATCTCTGTATACAGATTTCAATTCTTACGAATCATATAAGATTTATAATGAGGACGTATAAATTTTGACTTAATAACTTGACGGCGTACTATTGCGAGTAATTCTGTATAACTATATATTTTGTATATACAAAAGACGCAACCTGTAGGTCCCTAACATATACAAGTGTCGCAGTCCAGGTCAAACTTGCGCAGCAAAGTTTACGCAAATAGAAATCTTTGATATGCTACCGTCTTACCGTCCAAACGCACGTGCCTTCCGCAGTAAGTGAATTTCCACTACTAAACGTCCAGTAATGCCTAGGTATCTAAAGAGTGCATTACACACAGATGTTTAATAAAAGTATCAGATCCATTATAAATGAGAACGTAATTACTACAAATCTATTTATTTTTATTATATACGTTGGCTATTACGTTCGTCTGGTATTTTTATATATTTTCTTGTAATAAAGGAAAGCTATTCTAAAATGTATCTTTTTTTACTAAACACCTACTCTGAGCAAAAATTAGGACATTGTAAAACACACTAAATTACTATCAAGAGAAGGAAATTAGTGGCAATACTGTTTTTGTTATGAGGGCTTCCAGGTTTTGAGCGCGTCATAGTAAAGTATATATATACAATATAAAATAAAATAAAACAAAAATGAAAAGAAAAATACAAAAATATATATACAACTTACTCAAACTCGACGTTTCGCCACTAATGTAAGTGGGCACATATCTTAACCAAGTTTTGGATTTTAAATTCGCATGTTCCAAAGCAGTGGTCTCAAATGCCTCCATGAAAATATTAGCTAGTGGACGACACCTTCATTATCTGGCCATATGGTAAAAACACTCTGCCTACTTTCTTGGATTTCCTCAATAGCCAACACCCCGACATTAAGTTCACCATGGAAATTGAGAATAATGGTTCTCTACCTTTCCTCGATGTGTTAGTTACTCGTCTACCAAATGGTCATTTAGGTCACTCCGTGTACAGGAAACCCACACATACCGACCGATATCTTCATGCCAGCTCACATCATCACCCAGCACAAAAGCAATCGGTAATAGGTTCTCTAGTACATCGCACGATCTCAATTTCCCAACCCGACAACATCGACAAAGAATTGAAACATGTAAAAACTGCTCTTCTACAGAATGGCTATACCTCCGGCAACATACAAAGGGTCGTAATCATCCACGATCTCCTAAGGTAGCACCAGAATCTAGTAATCAGCTAAGTACCATCGTTCTCCCCTACATCCATGGCGTTACAGATCAACCCATCCTTAAACCTTTAAACAAAATCTCCCAAATTCTTCCTTCGCCCAAGGACACTTGCCCTGCTCTCTCCCATAAAGGCATTTATAAAATTCCCTGTGACTGTGGCTCAGTGTACATTGGCGAAACTGGACGTTCTATTCAAACTAGAATCAAAGAACACCAACGGTACGTTAAGTCACGTTCCTCAACACACTCAGCCTTAGCCGAACACTTTATTGATACGGGCCATAAAATTTGTTTTGATCAGGTATCTGTTGTAAGCAAGCCTCATCGCTATTTTCCACGAAAGGTAACGGAAGCTATCGAGATCCAGAGACATCCCCAAAATCTCAATCGTGATATTGGTTACCCACTCTCCAGTATTTGGAAACCCGTCCTTTCCGCTTCTTCGACCCGTGGTCACTGTTCCGCATCGTTATCTCGCGCTCACCGTTCCGTTTCCCTGCACAGTGGTATATATACCCCCGCACGTCCACCTTCCCCTTGTCAGAAGGTTTTCGCCTCTAGCGTGGTTGACACGTCAAGTTACCGTGATCTTCTGGCGCCCCTCACCTAGTTTTGCTCCTGAAGAAGCCACTTACATTAGTGGCGAAACGTCGAGTTTGAGTAAGTTGTATATATATTTTTGTATGTTTCTTTTCATTTTTGTTTTATTTTATTTTATTTTATATTGTATATATGTACTTTACTATGACGCGGTCAAAACCCGCAAGCCCCCATAACAGAACCTCAGACTGTGGAAGCCTTCGATATCATTTAATACTTTTTTTGCTGTTAAAACGATGTTTTAAAACGAATTATTACAATACTAATTAAGTTTTCTTTTCAGGTAAGAGCAATGTGCAGAATACAATGGACCACGTACACTGTGTAATCAACAATTCCATCAGGAAGCGTTTAGCGGACATGTGACAGGTACAGTGTATACATTATCGTGCTTCCGTCTTCCAATGAATGATATTATTATATTATTTACATTGTGCATAATTGATCATTCTTGTGAAATACAGAACAAACCATAACAGCGTATTACCTATAGATTGTACATATATTTGCCTGTCGCTGTTTTGGAGAAGCAGGTACCATTCTTAATCTCTTATATTTCTTCAACTTCGCTATAATCTTTATGACTCAGTCAGTTGCCTTCCTATATTCGTAATGGCAAGATAGTGTTTAAAATAAGTGCTCAACATACCAAATAATTGGAAGGGCACGTTTACTTTCAGTGATGACCTTATGTATTTCTTGCAAGCTTTTGATTTCTTAATTCTAGATGTTGAATATAAATCTCACATTTGGAGCTCGTCTCCTTGTTGTTGGTGCATTTATACGAACGGTGATTGGCATTTAATACAACATGTTATGTTTAGAAAACAGTTTGATCTGGGATGATCCTAGTGCTGACATTTCTTGCATTGAGTTAGCTCTTTCTTTAACACAATGCTCGTAAGTATGCTGCAAATAGTGAGCTTTAATCTGCTTTAACGTTGTTTGCTTGTCTACTACACAGATGTATTGGTATTTTTTTCCTTGGCCCAGCTGCTATTGTTACTCCACTTCTCTGAATACGCATAAAACAGTTGATTTTTTAAATAAGTTAACACTCATTCAAACTAAATTTTTTCCTCTATTCGTTTTATACAGACTGGTAACAGATAATCGTTTATCGATTTCAGCGCGTTAAAGAGTTATATTAAGGCAATATTAAGGAAGGATTAACTGAAAAATTATGACGATTAACCATCAATAAGATTGTAAAATGGATTATCTCAATCGTAGTTAACGTTCAACAAAGAATTATTTCCACCGCAAATAAAATGTTAAATCTAAAAGTCGTGAATAAATTTGACTTACAATTAGTTAAACAAAACTGAATGTTCCTTAAACTGCCTATCTCATAAAATACTTACTACATGAACTTGTATATAAGGTGTTTTTATTAAAATATACTACAGATAAGAACTAACCGCAATTTTAAACTACAAAGAAGCAACGACTGCGTCCCAAAGAAGTTTGCAATCCCCGACGGACATTCTTTATAACAATACGTCAGAAAAATGAAAGAACAATGAAAATCCATGGCTGTAGGCAAGACAGTTGAAAGTTATATCTGTGAAAGTCAAGTAAAACTTAAGAATAAAATGACATGATTAAAGAAGTAATGTATCACGCTTAATAATTTGCCTGATTTTTTACAATTATTTTAGTCAGATTGATTGACTTATTATCTTCAGAATCGTTTGAGGAGCACTGAAACACTTAATATAGGTAAATTTAATATAATAATTTGAATAAATTGAATTATGCCTATATTGAAGTATTTTCTTGTCAAGCTCCAGCTACCAGCTCCAGCTAACTACCAATGTACAGTTTTACATAATATAATCGCAGAAATTGCTTTACCTCATCATACTTCTTTTCATGATTTTCGATCCATAAGAATTTTATTATTTAGTAACATTTCCAATAATTTCGGTATTAAATCGAATTTTAATAATTTTATATTCATATAGTTATATGTTTCCTGTCTTATTAAGTATGAAACATCTATAATTTTTTACATTTTTTATTGTATACAATGCAAAACAATCAGATCAATAAAATAATATTGAACCTCATCTGCAACTAGTAGACAACCAGTTTGTATTACATACATATTTGTTTGGTTTCTTACAGTAATGTTAACATTAGTTTTCTTAAAAATGGCTCAATAGTTGCAGTGTTTAGATGGCTGAAAGAAGGCTGCGAGCCGGGGTTCAATTCTCCACGGGGTTGGTGATATTTCCTCAGAGAATTATATTCCGATCGATTTATTAGTAGCTACTGAAAGCAAGGTGATTAGCAGCTCAGTATCATAAATATCGAAATAGTGCTGTAACAAAGCAATTGAACACATTTAACATACACTATTTACATAACTATGAAGAGCTGAGGTAGTCAGGCAAAGCAATACGGCAAGGAGCACCCACCAAAGCCAAAAAAAGTCTTGTGCTTTGAAAAAAAATACAGGAGCGCACTATTCGGAATTAAAATATACCTTGCTCATAGCAACGTGCCAGTTTTACCTCTCCGATGAGACTGTACGTCACTGCTTTTATTTGCTTCACCAGTTTTTACCTAACAAAAACACCTCTGGAGAATATTAAGTATGTTTGTATTATTCACAAATAAGAGTTTCTGCAGCTTCGATGCAGAGTATTGATAAGATATTATTAAAACATAAATATCACCTGTATTTATTAAGTCGTCTTCTATATGTTACAGCTTTTTGAATTCATTTGTGTTGCGAGACTTCAAATGCATCAGTTATTAACTCATCCATTCAAGCAGACAATCTTTCGACCATCAAAATATTTACATCTTCATTTCTGGGATTAACGTACAAATTAAAATGATTTCTTTATGCTGAAGCTTCACCCGCATCTTTTATTTATAGTTTTAAACCATAGAAAAGTAGTCCCTGTAATTTTCGTAAAATTTAATTGGGTTTTACCCGTATAACTATAGAACAAAACGGGACACATAAATATCGAATTAGTCTAAACCACGTACGACTCGTTAACCCCTATATCAGCTTTTTTAACTGCACGTGCCTGCGATACATCTGCTTTCTATCTAATGCTACGTTAAATGTGCATAAGTACCAACATTATGTGATGTGTGGAACCACAGAAAGCAATCATCCTTCAGCACTAAAGTATTAAGCCACGTTGTAAATACATTCATCGGACGTAGTAATCTGAAGTATAGTTGTTTTTAATTCTCGTAACGGCATTCATAAGGCTGTCTATATAAAATTCAATTCGGTCACATCTTCAATATAATATTTTTTGTTTATATAGCCTGATTTAGATGTTTTTAGAGAAACTTAAATAGGTAGTGTATTACTTAATCTGATGAAACAAAAAACATATACAGGGTGATTGATAAGAATGGCCTATTAAAAGTATTACACAAACGGAACGGAATTTGAAAACAAAATTTTGCAGTTGAATATAGTTAAATATGAACTATCACGCGAAAATATTTTTAAATAAATGTCACTTCTGGTTAACCGGAAGTGGAGATCAACTTCGATTTTTTAAATAGCATGCTATAAAATAAATCACAAATCAACAAATCAACACCGAGAAATTTAAATTTGGAATATTTTATTCTACAGAAAGTTCTTCTTCCTTAATGTCAAAAGTACTGCTGTTAAATGTGCATTGCATTAGTTACCATTCAATAATTCGACCACATTGTTGATGGCTTTTGTTGTTGCGCCATTACGAAATAATAATTAGGCAGCAGCACCGTATCCGAGGAAGAATTGTATTCCTTTTTTATTTCATTCCATAGATGCTAAATACGCGGTTTCCTATTTTTTTGGCGATTTACTTAGAAATAATTTTAGTCATGCTGCTCTCGCTACTTTTTCTAATTCCGGTGAGGTAAAGGAAAACTTAAGCCGCAATTTTGTAAACTTAATCACAGAATTAAATTTTATTTATAATTTATAATATCCTTAGTAACGCAAGGCAAAATATCATTAGAAATACAACAGCCTACCAGTTTAAACCTTCAAATTTCGTATCGATTGAATTTCTGACTTAATATATTGCAATAATATGTTTTTCAATATTAAATCGTCGCTTTTCCCGTCACAGAAAAAAGTAATGTATTATACAAGGGTAAAAACATTAGATTTTAGCAACCCTAGTACAATAAATAACTATTGCTATCAAAACTCGCCACTAAAGGAAAAAATTAATGTTTTTTATAGTATTGATACGTGGCAAAGAATTCTGAAATTAATATTATTTCAACTGTACACACTCATCGATTATTATAATATTAGGGAATTCCGTTCCCGAAGAAAGCAATATGTATGTTAATGCAATTAAGTAGAAAAGGTTTCGGTGGTGTTCTTGTTAAGCTAGTGGTGGCTTGGAAACACACACATCTGCACAATTTCGTGGACACGATATATCTTCGGGTATCGTGTGCGAAATTCCTAAGTTTATTGATAAAAGCAAGCAGTTTTCAGCATACAACTCAACTTTGTGCTTAACACTTTCACGTCAACCAGTTATAGTAAATGTTAGTAATAGTATTTGTTGTCATATCCGTAAATGAGTACCTACATATAAAAGAAAAAAACATTAGAAAACGCGAAGCTCAGGGAATACACATCTAAACTAAACAAGTATCTTATTTTTGTGGACCGCGAAATGCAAATGTATGACCTTAAAAGAATAAGGTGAGGTTATTTTTCTAAGGTCATACCTATATATTTTTAACATAATACGCAACATAATGTACCACTGTATTGCTGCTTGAATGCCTATTAGCCATTGTTTCACCATTCCTTCTCCGATGTAATACCTGAAAGCTATATGCCTGTTATGTTTTAAAGCTGCTTGTAACTGAATATTATGATTAATAGGCTAGCGCTACAAATCAATCACGAATATGTAACTTAACGTCTTCTACAATTCAGAACTCAAACCAGAGTCTGTAACTACTAAAAAGGCTGCATATCAATATCTGTTACAAAGGAATGTATAAAGCAACTGGTGGAATCTGACGCTACATGCTTTTTTGTGACTGTTTCGTTTTCCATAACGGCAATTAAACGTTTATATCCTATGAAAATGTAATGTATTGCTAATGATAAATAAATTTCTAGATATATGTAATATTAAGGAATAATCATAAGGAAACTATTTACAACAAAACTAAAATTTACATATTTGTACAATATGTCTCATCAGATATTAATTTTTTCAATCGTATACGCGGTTTGTCAAAAAATATGAATTTTACTCAAGAGTAAAATACTATACGTTCAAATATGAAATTACGTCCATTTTTCCATTGGAAAAATTAGTTTTGTAACTGTAGTTATACATATGTAATCTAGGATGCACTGACATATAAATGATTTATTGATAGCAAGAAATGTGTGACAGTGAGTTTCAAAACACGTTAGAATGTATGACACATAAATATGGTAGCGTTATTAACTTGTGAAGAGAAAATAGAAATTGTTTTGATTGTGGGAGAATTTATTTATTATTTATTTCTAGTGTTAATATTATGTCAGTTACACAACTTAGTGTTTATATGTATTTTCTTATTTGAAAAATAAATGCACATGCGTCCATTAGGTATGTACCTACGTGTTTAAATTGCAAAATTGTTAGAAAACATTTAGAAATTAGAAGGTTATTATATGTTTCATAAGTTTATTAAGTTAGTTTGATCATTGCTTACTGTGTATACCATCTCACTACACAAAAATTGGACCGAACTGATAGGATACTATGTCTTACTTATCTAACGCTCTATATTATGAAAGACGGAGAAAGTATTATATAAAATTACTCAACCCGTTCCTATTTCCCTGTATTAAGAGTGCACAACAAGTAATCAATGGTTTGATATTAGAATCTTGGATGGCGCATATGTATAACTATTGGTTCATAATAACGCAATTATAGTATAATTTTCGATAACAAATATGTTTGGTACAACAAAGTTTTTGTCCTCATATTGTGTACCTTAAATCCCTATCACACAATCTGAGAAAAAATCTTTACATTTTCTTGATAAATTCGACTGTTTTATTTTTTAAACTGCATTGCTCATTATAAAATCCGTGGACATGCCGACCTAAATTTCTAACTCAGTACGCTGAATGACATGTTACAGCCGGAATAAATTGTCAATTTTCAGCACGTACATAGACCCTTCTATTATCAAACGTAAATTAACCGCTTCAAATCCTCTAATATTCTCTACTGGAGTTTTACCGTGTTAATTGAAGGACTTTTGTGTCACGTATTGCCCATATTAGTAGTCATCCGATAATACGAAATTTGCATCTTCGCTTGGGAAATTAAACGAAAATTGCCCTCCTTCGCATCGAGTCAGAATTTTCACAAAATTCAATTTTAACTTTGAATTATATTTGAATCCACATTAATGTAGTGCAAAGAGTTATGCTGTATACAACGTAGAATTAACTTGAATATGAAGATGGTTTAATAAGAAAATATCATTTGCATATTTAAAAGGCTATCGATTACTACTACAAACCATGAACAATGAGATAAGATACTCGTATAACTTTACAAATTGCTTATTATAATTGATGCCTCAAGTTTCAAGCTAGTAGGTACCATCGCAGACATAAGAATTGAATCACCTATTTTGCGGGGTGCCGATAGCGATTTAATCTCTGATTTACTATTTTTTTGGTAAACTGTATGTCTCAGGTATACGGCTTTGCATATTTATGTATAAAATACGCTACAGTTTATATCTGCATACATACATATATTTAAATATATATACTTTAAGTCTTAACGTATCACTTACAACCCTCTTGCATTTGCACAATTAGTATACATATTTAAAAATAATTATTATTATTAATAATTAAATTACTTTTTATTTAATAAGTCAATCCATATTTCCTGATATACATACAATACGTAGGTATATAGTATCATTATATCATATAAAGTAATTTGCTGTGCGTGAAAAGGGACGAAGTCAAATAAAATACTATGAAAAATCAATAGAAACAATTTTATCTGAAAAATGATTATTTATCTACGACAACAAAATACATAATGAAGTAGTTTACAATACTTAAGAGGGTCGTTTACCAGCTGATTATTTTACAGCGGTGCCATATCTACGTAATTCTATATATTGTTTGCTTGATTTTATTTCAATATAATTTGAAAATTGGGTTTCATACACACATTTCTACAAATATTTTATATTATTTTATATATACAATTTAATCCATTAATATTCGATATTAACTTCACAATCTCTATTATCGTTTACCTGAATAGGGAAATAGAGATTATTCAATTAATTTTTAGATTTAATTATTGAAATTTGCTATGAGCATGCAAAATACGTCTACCCATGTGTGTATCAAGCTCAATTTTAAAATACGGTTTAAATAAATTATAAAAACATTATATTCTGAAAAAATTTAATTGTGGCAACTGTCAAACGGTAGTCGGCCCTCTTAATAATTCAAAAAGACATTTTCTATCTATTGTTTTTTGAATGTTGAAGTTAAACTTAGAACAGTAATAAACGGTAAAGATTTACTGCAAATCAGTATACAGGGTGACTGGTAATGAAACCGTCATACTTTACAGCGTGTTAGTAAAGATCATTTGCAATATATACAGCCCAATTTCCCTTATCCAAAAGGCGCCAGTTTTCGACATAGTGTTTTTTTGTTTTTTTCGAAGTTCACTAATTACGCTCACTCAAACTTAAAATTTACGAAAATAATGGAGCTTTTTCTCAATTTTTCAGTTTTTCTGCCTAGATGACATCTCAACACACATTACTTGTCGGTGACAATTACGTTAAATACTTGGAAAATTAAAACTTCCTCTTTTGATGAAACTGTAGACTCAGCCGCCACCTTTGTGACTATTTATTTAGAGATTGTGTCTACAGTTTCATCAAAAGCGGAAGTTTTATTTTTTTTTAAATTTTCCAATAATTAACTAAAAAAATCTTCTTAACATAATATTTCACGAAAATGTTGAAGATGATAATGCGTTAAGACATTAATACTTCGAAAGCATCATCATTTTCTATAGCCACATCTATAATCATTTGTAATCACCCTAATAATCTATAAATCGATCAGATAAACGAATATACGCATACAATATAATAATACAATCATTGTAACATAAAAGTATTTAATTATTTCTAATATGCAAATCCGTAACTACATTAGAAACTCTTTCTAAGAAGTAAATATCCATCTATTAGTTTAATTAAGGATCGAGTAGTATTTTATATATCGCAAATTATGTGTATACGACGGCTAACACATATATTGATAAATATTACAGCGGACACAATGATAATGCTATTTGTAGGTGTATTTCCAGTGCATGCTATTGCGGAAGATATTATTACTACCTAGAGTCTTTATACTCATGTCTAAAATATTTTACAGCATACAGCCGCTGGCACTTTACAGTTGACCAAGATGTTTGTCTGTTTATATTTCGCTACCTGATTTAGTCCCGAGGAAATTTTATGGCTTTTCGATTCAATACATCTGTCTTTTATAGTACATAATTTAAACAAGCAAATGTTGAAATAAAAATACAGTGGAATAGCAACTTGAAGCAGCTATCAAAGTGATATTGATTTTGACAGCTGCTTCAAATTACTCACACATTGTTTCCATTTTAAACAAGTTGAGAATACATTTTAAGCAATCAATAATTGTATTACTAGTTATTTACTATAACAATATCTATCAGCTGTTTACGCGTAACAAATTTCTATCTATTCGATCTTATCATTCGACGTAAATTGTCCAAAAAGTATAGAACTTCCCCTTTCTCCTTAATTGGATATTAGGAAAATAACTATCATACTTACTGAAAGTAAACTACCTTAAACGAACTTTGATCAACATAATAAATGTCCTTCAAGCAATTGCGCACCATCTACACCACTAAGTCAACACGTAAACACTCGGTTTTTTATACTCATAGATGTAATAATATCCCTCTTTCATTTTGTCAAATATCTGGTCGTTGGTCTTCTTTCTCCTTCTGCGTTGGATTTTCAGTCCTTCGACCCTTTATCTTCCAGTAGCAGGCCCTTCTTGCCTATTGAGAGTTGGAATATGAGATCAACTAAGGAATAATGTTTTCTCAGAAAATTGGAACGTTTGCTGAGATTTCGGTAGGGGATGCAAGAATGATGGGGGTTAGAAATCTTGTGAGTTTGCTCAGGTGTTTGATTACTGGAGAACTTCAATGTAGTGCCGAACTCTGACTCTATGTGATGGCTGATCCTGAGGAACTACGACGCTCAACAGCAGGGGAGTCGTTCTAGCAGTGGTTTTCAGATAGTCCTCACGACTTGGAATTTGCAGATCCCTCCGCAGCTGAGCGTTGCTAATGTAATAGGGTGCATTGCACAACATCCTTAAGGTTTTATTTTGAAGGATCTGGAGATGATTTAAGTTGGTCTTTGATATGTTGACCCAGATCAATGAGCCGCAGGATAGAATCGGCCTTAACGTGGTTTTATACAACAATAAGTTATAGCGCAGGTTTAGGCTACTCTGTCTGCACAGAACCGGGATCAACATGTTCCTGGCAGCGAACAACTTTTTCTTCAGATACTGGGTATGATGTTTCCAAGTTAGTTTTTGGTCCATAATGACACCCAAATACTTCATAGTAGAACTTCAAGGGAGGATCGACCAAGATACCCACCGGCGGCTGCCTACATCTGTTGGTGAATTTCATGGCTACACATTTCTCTCTATTGATCCTCAATTACCAAGAAGCGGCTCACCTCGGGATACAGTCGACGGCCCTTTGGAGACGCAGGCGAAGAATGGTCTCGTTTTTGAAGTCGTATCGTCTGCGTAAATGGCCAGATTGCGCCCAGGCTCAAGTGGTAAATCAGCGGTGAAAAGAAGAAATAGCTCGAGCCCCAACATTGAGCTCGGAGGTACCCCCGACTCGATTGGAATACGCCTAGTAGTGTCTGTCTTTGTATGGAATCTGTGAGCTTTAAAAGCTGCTTAAAAGTCTGCTGAAGTCTCTCCGAGTATTATTGATTCCGCTACTTTGGACAAGTCGGATAATAAACTAAAGGGACGATAGTTCTCAGAAAGGGCAGAATCCTTTCCGGTCTTACATATGACCATCACCGCGGCACTTCCAAACGGAAAGGAAGTGTCCGATATCCAAGATAGAATCTATTAGATTGACTAGATGGTCAATGTCCGAAAGAGGTAAACATTTAATTGCCTCATTGGTATACCGCCTCCCCTTGGAGCCTTCAATCTCTTTCTAACCTTGCTCACTTATAGCACTTCAACCCTGTCAGTGGGCTTAAGTTGTTCACCCACTGCGTTCGACAGAGTTTGGAGAAACTATTCTACAGTTACATCCATAATTACGTCCCCACTGGGATTTGCTTCAAATATAGTTGCCAGATAGTCAGCATGAACTTCCACCTTCTCGCTAGTTCTGTAGACAGGACTGCTCGGACCCTGAAGCGGGCGAATGGAACTCTTTGCTCCATTTCGTCTGAGAGCTTTGCTGATTTTCCACAGCGACAGGTCTTTACCAGCTTGTCTGCCTGTAGTCATCTAGAGCCTTTCTGAGTTCTTTAGCACACCTGTTTGCTATTAAGATCTCAATTATTTTATGTATCCAATCAATTTTCGCACATAATTTTCATCTATCAGCAATCGTAAAAATTCGAGCGGGCAAAACCACGGATGTAGCTACTTTACGTATACAACACCACTCTATTAAAATGAACTTAGATACAGTTAGTAAAAACAACGAACTAATAAACAATAGAACCGAAAAAATATTAAATTTTGATAAAGTGTGTTTAACTTATTAACGCTTAATAATGACTTGCTTTGCATAGATTAACTTTACACTTGAAATATACTTGATATAAATAAATTCAATTGTATCTGTATCGAGAAATTTATGGATACCATTTCTTAGTGTTAACGTCAATTTCTATATAAATGCAATCAGGACAGAGAGAAACCGAATGAGGTCGGAATACATCAACATTAAATATTTACATACGTTCGAAAACCCATAGACGTCTATCGTAAGCTTCGCCTACAATGAAGTGTAACGTTATTTTTCCTTCTATAGCTTTAAGCCTTCAATAAATTTACTTCAAGTCGAGTTATCCATTTCTAGATATCTCGACTTTTAAAAGCATTGTATTGAGTAGTTTATGTCAAAATTAACGTTGAATTTACGAACATGTTCTGTACTAGTTTCGGTCTAGATACATACATATACATATGTTGGTATCTCACTAAAGGAATATTATAGAAAGGCATTAAAAGAAGAATATACTTATTGTAAGGCTGTTATTATTATCTTTGTTTCTTCAAGTTGATATGCATAGATATGTCACAACAGTTACAATTATTTTAACATCACAAGTACACCTAATCACTAAAATCGTGTCCTTAAACAATATTACTATTGTAAATTGATATTTAATACGATTTGTATCTAGTATTTAATAGTAGATCGTAAATCTTCTAATGGTGAGCAATAAAACAATAATAAATCTAACTTTCTATGTTGTTGAATAAATACGTACGCTACTGAGGTGTCGTTTTTTTTTACATTTATTGTCTTTCTTTACTCTTCAATAATAATAACTTCAATTTGCCAAACTGCTTTTTGGACTTTCATGGTACGGGAGCGACATACAACTTAGCTGCTTGTTTCAGTTGTACTTCATTGATCTCGGGAAGCCCTTTATATTGACCTGCATTACTCTGTAAAAGTCGAGTGGCAGTACAAGTAGTCTCCCGGAATATGAATAAGCGAAGTGCAATTTTATTTTTTATTACTCCAACTTAGTATCTACTATGACGTTTAGTAAACCTGTTTATAATGCAAAATTATAATGAATCTTTATATAGAGTGCTAATTTCTGCTATTACGTAGTACAAGTTCGTCATTTTAGATAGAACACTTTGCATTTTACAATTTCTCCTCTAATTCTATACCTATTAATGTCTTTATTACGGTCTACACCTCACATCACATCTAGCGTAATTTTTACCTTTTTTGAAAAAGATTTTAATAATTTTTTGGATCTGGTCATATATTCTTTGGTGAATTAAATTAGGTCTAAATTTATATTTTCTACTGCTACAGTAAGGATTTCCTAACGCTACATACAATCTTAGACATAACTTAATGAATATTTCAAACTTCCAACAAGTTATTGAAACACCCCGAGTATGTACTGCTTTGCTTATGGTTAAGTACTATACTTTCCAAACTAAATGCCAAACAAAGTTTCACAAACCTTTGAGCGTGTCTACGACTGAAACAACACCAACTGCATACCTATAGCAATGCATAATTCACAATTATCGTGAAATATTAATGAGTATTGTGTGCTGTTGTTTCTATAATTTAGTTTGAGATACTACAGCGTAAATAAAAAGGAATTGACAATATATGAGAGTCGAACCTTTACACTCATTACAAATATGATCACATTGGATATTGTAATGCATTTATGAACGTTATTTATTTGGAAGATAATTTCACTTTCTAGTTTATCGTAAATTCTAATATTTTTGTAAATAGGCGTTATTCCCGTGCAGTATCCAAAATTATTTTTAAAAAGAAATCTTTACATTTAATGCAAATGTAAATCCCCATCTAAATTTCCCAAAAGGAGCAGCATGATTTACATGCAACCAATTTTATGCACTATGCAAATTACACTAATCAACAGTTTTTGGTTCTCAAACACAATTAGGTAATCTGTTTTCAGTTTTCTGCTGTCGCGTATAGTTTTAAAAATATACCTACGCATTTGAGGTTTCACTAGCCAGTGTAGTGATTGTAATAACAATCATACAATAATTACCTATTTGCTATTAGAATGTTTAGCAATGATGTAGTTACATTCTGCGATTATTTCACAAAGCTTTTTTTAATGTGTGGTGGGTGCTTAGTTGCAGTGACTCCGTAAGCTGTATTACTTGTCTGGCTATCACTGCAACTCTTGCGGTGTAGTTTAGTGTGTGTAAGTTGTGTTTAAATGGCTCTGAAAAAATGTCACCGCCCCTCCAGAGAATTGAATCCCGGCACCTATCGTCCTCTCACAACAATAGTCAGCCGCCTAACCACTGCGGCCATCGACTCGTTTTAAAATTAATATGTCATTAACAGGTATGATATTGTTGAAATAATATATTTCAACTTTGCATAAATTAGATCATTTATGTGCCAGTCTTTGCAGTATTAGTGTTGCTTTGTGAAGTGACAAGTGAAAGAAGTTTCCTTGTATTTCACGTGTTTTGAGTGGCAGTACTTAACTTAAAAAGTGGTAATCATATTCCGTAAATGTGCGAACGATCCCGACGGTTTTTGTTATGTTTGTGAAGAGTTTACTGCTAAAGATCAAAGACGATGTTTCACTTTACTAATAAGAAAAGCTTGTCATCTGTGCTTTGGATGTAGAGTTGGAGATCAAGACAAGCAATGAGCACCACATATTTGTTGCGTTTCTTGTGCAAATCGTCTTAGACGGTGAATGAAAGCCGGCAAACATGAAAAGCTTTTCATGTATGCTTTTGCAGTAAATATGATTTGGAGGAGACAAAAGGATCATCTAACCGACTGTTACTTCTGCATCACAAAGGTAGCAGGCTTCTCTGCAAAAAATAGAAAATCTATTGTGTATCTTAATTTAACATCGGCGATAAGACCCGTTGGGCATTGTAATATTCTTCCCGTTCCTTTGCCACTAGGAACATTTGAAGAATAGGATGACGAAAATGGTGACATTGCTGATAGTACTGATCCAAATTTTATTCCTGTAGATCTCACTGAACCACATTTGATTACACAGGTACAACTAAACGATTGTGTTCGTGATTTGAACTTAAGCCACAAAGCCGAGTAAGTTGGCTCCAGATTGCAAAGTTGGAATTTATTGGACCATAGTACCAAAATTAGTCATTTCTGTAACCGTGAGAAGAAATTTTCTGAATTTTATTATATGGACGACAATCTTACCTACCGCAGTGATGTTGGCCGTTTAATGGAAGCCCTTGGACGTAAACGCAAACCCGAAGAATGGCGACTGTTCATTGATGCATCTAAATTTAGTTTAAAAGCAGTTCTATTGCATAATGGCAACGTGTTGCCATCAGTTCCTGTGGCATCACTTAAAGGAATCTTATGAAACTATGAAAGGACTATTAACGACCGTAGACTACAAACGATATTAGCGGAAAATATGTCGAGATCTAAAAGTTATAGCTTTGTTATTATGAATGCAACTGGGATTGACAAAATACAGTAGTTTTTTGCGAATGGAATAGTCGTACTAAATTGCAGCATTACATTCTGAAAAGGTGGCCAAGTAGACAGATGGTTGTTGGAGAAAAAATATTTTACATGAAAACTTGCCGATATATATATATATATATAAATATTTGTTTGTTTCCTTTCAAAACCAAATTTCCATAAGTCGGCAAAGCCGAGATAAAAGAAGGCATCTTTGTGAGTCATCACATTCGACAATGAATGAATGACAAAGGCTTCGATGCGGTTCTGCGCGCAAAAGAAAAGGTGGCATGGCATTGTTTCAAATCTGTGGTAATCGGCTTTTTCGGCAACAACAACGCGGATATTTTCAAGAATCTCGTAGATAAAATGTTGACAGCTTGCCATAAAATGGGATGTCATATGTCGCTAAAGATGCGTTATTTACATTCTGATTTGGATTTTTCCGAAACAATTTGGAAGCTGTAAGTAATGAGCATGGCGAGGGTTTTCATCAAGACCATTCAACATTGAAAAAGCGGTATCAGGGAAGATGGAATGCGAACATGTTGGGTGATCACTGTAGATCACTGATAAGAGAAGACCCTAACACATTGTTACACAAATGAAAATTGTCATATTGCACGTTTTAATGGGTAACAAATGCACACACATGCATTTGTGGTTCACCAATCACCAGCAGAGTGATTTATACGTTTTATATTTTAATGGGTGTTATGTACATTTTATTATGTTAAATGCATGTAATTACGTCAGCATTTTATTTCTATACAAAATCAATTTTATATTTAAAACTGTACGTGCTAGCGAGAAAAACAAAAGCAGATTCGTATTCAGCATAAAAAAAATAATTAAGCTCGCCTATTTGCAACTAAGAAACAGAAGTTTGTTGTTCAGTGTTGTTACTGAATTGTCTTTAGTTGTTAAAATGTCAAAGATTTAGATACTATAAGAGTTAGTAAATTACTTATATCAGTACAATTAGGAATCCTTGCTACTTCACTAAAATGAACGAGTTGCAAACAACAAAATACAATACAATAATGCAATTTTTCCCAAACGCCAATTATTTAAACATATTTTTATATAAAAATATGCCGTCCCGAAGTGGAGTCGAACCACCATGTAGGGCTATCGCGGCTCTACCGCAAACCGTTGCGACCACCGGGGGCTTCGACTACACAAGTAAACTTCACAAATATATGCGAACGAGATGTTATAATGACCTAGGATAGGCAACATTTTTGACACCGAAGTGTATTATTTTCTTGGCGTATGTAAATACAATAATGCAATTTTTCCCAAACGCCAATTATTTAAACATATTTTTATATAAAAATATGCCGTCCCGAAGTGGAGTCGAACCACCATGTAGGGCTATCGCGGCTCTACCGCAAACCGTTGCGACCACCGGGGGCTTCGACTACACAAGTAAACTTCACAAATATATGCGAACGAGATGTTATAATGACCTAGGATAATCAGGGATAGCCCTACATGGTGGTTCGACTCCACTTCAGGACGGCATATTTTTATATAAAAATATGTTTAAATAATTGGCGTTTGGGAAAAATTGCATTATTGTATTTACATACGCCAAGAAAATAATACACTTCGGTGTCAAAAAACAAAATACAATATTTTTTCTTACACACGTGCTTTTAGACACTTATTATCTATACGTTAGTCTTTAGTTTAATGTTAATATTACACTAAGCATTTCTTATTTATAATTACTCGTAACAAAGATTATCGCAAGAAAAAATAAATAGGCAAGTTAGATTAAGGCCATTTTTGCTTGCAATAGCTTTTGCTACGAATAATTAGAAATCTTCTTTTCTGCCACGAATGTCCATAACATAAACCAATTTCGATTAAGATAGTGTTTGCAGTTATATTTACAAATCGCTTTAACAGAGAGAGTTAGAAATATTAGTTTATGATATACCGGGATATTATTTGCACTCTGTGGATTGCATTCTGGGCGACTAGAAATGGGACGGACTTCAACTGTAAGCGTACAGACGCACGATTCGTCCTTCTCGCCTCGCAGTAGCATGAATGAGGGCTTCGTTGAATTGATTGAAATTGAAAAGATCAATGTGAGGATAGCATTTTTTAGTTGTTAGACAAAGGTAAAGAACAGTGGTGGGTACTTTCCGTTAGACAGCGATAGCATGCAACACACAATTCTCCAGCAGAATAGCATGCGTATTTCTTGACTTTGTTAACTCATAGAAATCATATTTTCATCCTTCTTTTACTCATATAAAGAAGATCATCAGATTAAATAAAAGAATTAGTTCTGAAGATGATAATAAATTTCGGTTTTTGCAATAATTCCTCTTCATTTATGTTGGTTTGCCCAAAATCAAAGGACGTATTGAGCACAACGGAAATGAACATCTTACACTATCTACCATATATTGCTGCTGTTCATATGCAGCTTCGAAGTAAATTCGAAATACTTTAGATATCAATATTATACATTCTTTCTTTAATATTAATTTTCGAAATTGCATGCATAATTGTTGCTATACCTTTACAAATTAGTACAATTACAAAAAGTCAGTTGTAAATTATAAAAGCTTAATAAACAATACCACACGCTAAAATATTATTTAAAAATGAATTAAGACAAACTCTGCCTGGTAAAAAGTGTTAAGAGCTTAAAACAGCGATTTTTAGAAACAATATACTATTACACACAAATGTAATATAATAATGGTGGAAGAAGCTATTACAATAAGTCGAAGTCTATTCCATCAAATTTAAAAATGTTGTAATTTATTATGCATTACTAAAATTAGTTCATTACCATCACATTACAGTGATAGTAGAATGGCATTCTGTAGTATCATTTATATAAAATAAGCCCATAAATGAGCGTTATTGATTATGCTATAAGTCTTAAGAGATAAAACGTCCATGTTTATAGCGTTGAAGGCTTTCTTAAAATTCAAAAACACCATTAAAACAGCATAACTGTTGCTTTTTAATGTTTCCTTCGAACTATTTTAAACGATGTTTTGCCTGAGTGATCTTTCCCAAATCCCTATTGATTTTTAATCAATTGCGTCTACTAGAACCAGCGCTCGAACTCTTACCTGCTAGGTATATATTATAGTACGATAAAAATGATTAAAAAGTAAATAATTATTTATTAAATCGTTAGCACGAATTCTGAAATTAATGTTTAGTAATGTTGCCGCAGTAAATAGCTATTCTTTATGTTACTAATTTACTAAGCAGCGCTCAATTATGTAATTTTCGATACTATGAACTCTGAAATTTCAACAGCATGGTAGTTATTACTCTGGCAGTTTATTAGAATCATTATTTCTATGATTATTCTGTTATAACATTCTTACTGTACAGGTATTTTATCGTTGTGCTACAATCTATGATTTGTGCTCAACGACTTTTCCAAATCTGGAAATTTAACTATAAAGTATAGAGAATATCGCCATGGTGGGTAAATGAAATTGAGATATAAAAGCCTTGCGCAGCTGGAACACGATCAAATTATTTCTCGAATATACATTTTCTCCATGACGTGAATATCGTACTCGAGCAAGAGTGTGATAGCGCACAGCGGCCTGCAGTGAAAATACCGTTTTTATTCTTACTGTTTGAGAGAATCAGGATGAGTTTTATTGCAGCCCATTGTGCGGTAGGTCTTGCCACTCAGATATTCAAAGCGAATCGGGTTACAGCAGTAGGACTACCGCAGCTTCGAACCCTGTTGTCTTCCTACTTGTACTTGTTTGTGATGGAAGGCGATCGCCGCAATAACGACCAGCTGCTTTGATTTGTGCAAGAGGCAGTAGACGAACCGGCAGGGCGAGCCGTTCATCGCAAAATTGCTTCATGAATAATGCAATAATAAATTATATACACATAGTTTTGAATCATATTGTCAGGGATTGCAGATTTATGGCTTTGAATGTTACGATTAGTCGGTATGCTTCTTTTTCTCTATACAACTTCCTACTTAGATATCCCCGCATTCACGAACTGTTTTAAAATGTGTACCTACTGTTACTTTACAAATTCGATAATCTGCTTAAATAAAACAGTTTTACTTTATATTTGTTATATTTGAATTCTATAACCAGAGTATATTTGTGAATTTATACTAGATAACCTGACTGATTGCCTTCGGAAAACTAAAGTTTGATCGATGCAGATATTAAATATTATATGGCAATACACTCTTGCACATGATTTGCGAGTACATCCTATATTGACCGAAAACTTGAACATAACGCAATGAATTTACACTGGTATAGCTTATATTCATCAGAAAAACTATGTAGTTGCTAGATGGAGATTTATAAGCGCCGAACAAACCAGAGAGAAATAAAATCCACCAGACGCTGAATAACCGATGAAAACACTAGACCAATAATATTTCAGACATGTTCGATAGGACATATATCCGAAAATGTAGAGAAGTCGTTTTTGATGTTGTACTAGGTTTATAAGAACTATATAACCGTGACACTAGTCGCACCTCCAAATTAGTCGAGTACGGCAGTCGCGCAGCTTACACGTAGTATGAAGAGTGATTCAGAAAACAAGATCTTGTCCCCTCGACATATCACCATTGTGACTGCAGGTTCTGCGGGGCGGAAGATGAAAGTCCGGAACACCTGATATCCAACTGCACAGAAATTCGCGCCAACTATCTTGGCAAAGGCATTATAGACGAGGAAGAAATACCCTCTCTGAAACCATCACATCTGTTACAGTTTATTAAAGCTCTCAGGCTGGATGGGGAGCTTTGACTGCGGGCAAAACCCAGCAGCTTACACCTCATGTAAGGGGGCACAATAGACCCACGGTCGCGGTGCAATATTACCCTTATATCTAAATCTAAATCTATCACCATTGTGTAGCAATACACCACTCGCTGCGTATACGAATGTTTAGTCCACTATCCACTAAACGCTGGCCTTCAGTTCCTAATGCTTCTTGTATTTTTTCTACAGGCAAGCTAGTGACCGAGAGTACAAAGTATGCGATGCAATCGCAACGTGAACCAAAATGTAATCTTCACGCTCTGTGGTCACGTAGGAGCGAAATGATCGACAACGTGCGTCCTTCGACATTCCACTCTCGGCAGGCCTGTTGAATAAGATTCATCTATTGCCCCAAATCCCACGCGATCTTTCGGAAGAAGAACTCTATTACATACATCATACGTCCCAACAATTTGGTTTCGCTTGAACTCGCTTATATAGCCGTTATTCTAACGTATCTTGCTTCTACTACTTATTTAGTACCTACAGAGATATGTATCTCTCATAATAGCTGCACTTGTTTCAGTTTTTTGGTGTCTATTCTTATGTAAATAAAGTACATGTGTGTGTACTATATTTATGTTGTACACTGGTCTTCACAAGTAATATGTCCTCCTAGAGACTCGAAATCAAAGGTTTCTTTAGAGTGAGTGTCGGGACCGCATTACATATTTATCGGGCTAGATTTAATCCAACCAGTTCAGTTTACATTTCCGAGAAATTAGTCAAATGGGGATGAGAGACACTGTAAATGATACATGACATATAGGAATGTATGTTATTGCATCAAAGTGTATCACAGTTTACTGTTACACATATATAACTCCAACGTGAATTCTAACAGAACTAAAATTCCGAATATAACAAGAAGTACACATATGGTAGAATATTACTAAAGAAAGCAAATAAAATAGTTTTAATGTTATGTAACAAATCCAGGAAAAAATAAATTTCAAAATACATAATAATTAAATAAATAAATAAAGACATGAGTAAAAAAAATAAGTAACAACGACAAATAAATTCCGTAACATGTAGCAATGAAAAAAATGTAATTCATTAATATTTGCTACATTGACACAATCGTTTGATCAATCTTATAGAGAATTCAGTGTTCAGAAAATTTTCACACATATTGCGTAAATTATTATCGTTACATAAATTGTTTACTGTCCTTTTTTGTGTTGATTAGATCGAAGATAACTATTTTGTTTAACACCAGAATCACAATTAAATTGTTAAGTATTTTTTCAGATATTTTACTTACAGTTTTCCTCACGCTTTGTAATTATGAAAGATTACACTGGTTCACAACATTTTTACGCCGCGAACAGAAGCGGATGCACTTACTACAATTTTTTATGCTTATTTCAGATCTGCCTTTGGAAATTTTCTATCACGTCACGTTTTCGAGGTGCACGTCATTCAATATTGAAAAATGTTCATATTTATTAAAAAATATGCATTTGGATTATTTACTGAGATGCAACATTACCTATTTCTAAATGCATAATAATTTAATATATTTCTTATTTAACAAATAGGCGTGTGTCATAATTCAATTCTCGTATAAACAGTCTGTCAAATTAATCAGTTTGTGTCGTGTGTTTACGAATAATTTTGTGAAGTCATGCCAAAAATAAAGGATAGCACATATATTTGCAAAACTAATCCCAATTTCTTTTGTTATATATGCGGAAAATATACCACGAAGAATTAACGTGTGAAAATCACTGAAACTGTGAAAACATCATATAAACAATACTTTGGATTTGATATAAAGAATCGAGGTAAACCCTCGAATCCTCAAATTTGTTGTAATACATGCAAGACTAATTTACCGAAATGGAAAAACGGACAATTGAAAAACTTACCTTTTGTACACCTTGAGATATGCAAAGAGCAAAAAGATCAGGTGCAAGACTGTTATTTCTGCTTAACCAGGATTGGTGGCTCTTCTGCGAAGAACAAACACCAAATGGAATGCTCTCTAGTTGACAGTGTTATACCAGCAGTTTATGCAGTGTATGCAGTGCATCGTCATATTTGCCTGTTGAAATTAATGCTTACACAGAAAACAGTATCCTATTTGGGTCATCTTTTTCTTCTGAAAGTAATACGGACTATGATTTAGGAGAGTCACATTTAATTAGACAACCTGAACTCAACGATTTGGTATGACAGGACTTTCCAAACAACAATCTGAAATTTTGGGATCACACTTACGTCAGTGGAATTTGTTAGCACCTGAGACAAGAACAAGTGTCTTTAGAGATCGAAGTCGAAGTCTAGCACTACATTTTAAATCAGCAGATAGTCTGTTATTGTACAAATGTTGATCAATTATTTCGCGATTTAAATTGCGATCACATTTCGAATGCACGACGGTTCTTCATAGACTCCTCTAAGTTGAGTTTAAAGTTTGTGCTTTTGCATAATGGGAATGTTTTCTCCTCCGTTCCAATCGCACATGCTGTTGGTATGAAGGAATCGTATGGAAGTGTAAAGAAAATACTGGAACTGATCAAATATAACATGTATGAATGGGATGTTTGTGGCAACTTTAAGTTGTGTGGGCTATTGACTGGACTACAAGAGGGTTTTACAAAACATTGTTGCTTTTTGTGTTTATGGAATAGTCGCGACACTGAGAATCATTACGTTAAGAAACAATTGCCTTTAAGAGACCAGTACGTGCCAGGTACAAATATCGTGAAGTGCGAACCTCTTGTCGATCTCAAAAAAGTACTGATGTCTCCGTTACATTTAAAACTGAGGCTAATGAAGAACTTTGTTAAAAGTGCAGCTTTTCTTTACTTAAAAGAAAAGTTTTCTTATATGACAGATGCCAAGCTTAAGGAGGGAATCTTCATAGGACCTCAAAAAAACTAAATTTAACTGAACTTGCAGCGTGGACTTCCTTCAAAAAAATCCTTCAAAAAATCAGATAATTACCCAGATTTGCTACACAATTTGTTAGAAAATTACCGAAAAGCCTTCAGCGATGAACAAGGCGAGAGGTTCCATCAGGACATTAAAACCATGAAACAGAGATACAAGGGTAGATGGGACCCACAAATGATGGGTGACTACTGTTGGTTCCTTAGGACAGACTCCACATCTGAATATAAGCGAAAATGTCAGACAACGTTTCACAATTTAATTATAAAGTATTTATAGTTTTCTTTCACAGTGTTATAAATAAAATTTTATCACTTTCATACCCATTTCTTTATTATTTCTGTAATTGGCAATTATTTGAAAATACTAAAAATCAAGAAACTTTAGTGTTTCTATCTCAAGTAAAAATTAAAATAGACGTGTAGGAAAGGAATGGGTCCCTGCTTTTGATTCTCTTGAATGAATACAAACTCTTTCAGCAGGAAAATGCGTAGGCGTATGAGAAAGATTCAATTTTGTCAGCCATCCAAAGAAGTTTAAAAATATTTAAGCATTTTAAAGCTTATTTTTATTTGATATTTGAACACAAAGAGTGAAATACTTGTTTAGACGCTAGTTCGAATTTAATAAAAGTATAAATAAGACGATCTATGGTATACCTTTTTGAATTTCAAGAAGGTTGTATCTAATTTACGTCATTTTATTCTAAACGAAACTCTTAACACGTTAACCGTCAGAATGGAGAATGATAAAATGAGCTCTGGAGGCCAACACTTTTAACAGGTCTTGAATGCTTATGTATAAATCGTAAATAATTTTGGTTACATAAGAAGTTTTATTTTATATATTTAAACGGTTTTTCAAAGTTTTTAAATTGTGACGCATGTGTTCATCCTATGTTTTGCTGTAGCTAATCAAAGTCATTGAAATATATTAAACATAAGTTATTAGTAAGATTGGCAATAATGCGAGGAGCAAGTGCTTTTCATTATTATATGTTATAACATGAGCAAGATCATGCCCGTTAACGTAGATTGTTAGTAGAATTTTTTCCAAACTTTCATCACTAGCTTCATTATTTTAGTTATAAAATATTGTGGGGTGAGAGAGTATTATGAAATCAGCAAATCAGCTAATGGACGACTTAACTATGCTATTCCAAAAAACCGACCAGCAAACTAAAATTTGTCCAATCAGAACTAAGTGATGCTATTGACCGCAATAACTAATTCTTGATCCGGACAAATAAACCAAAGCAGTAAAAATACCACCTTTAATATTTAAAATCCAAGTATAAAGCATATGAGAGAAATATATGATTAATTACATAGTGCATAGTAGAACTACCCACTATGCAACATTAACATAGGTAGTAACAAACCGGAAGCAAGAATATATGAAGACATTTTTGAGCATCTTCTATAGATGAGGTTAAACGATACTTTAGTGTTGTATTAGTCTAAAAAATATAATATATAACGGCTATTGTGAACATGTATGTATGTATGTAATTCGCCAAGATATAACTGACAAAACTATAAATTACATCTTTCAAACAAAAATTAGTTTGTCGCGTGCAAGTCCCCATGTTAATAATAATAACAATGTGTTCGTTTTGTATCGTATTTTGCAAAAAAAAAGAAAAATTTTGTGTTTCAATATTAATCAGGTTTTAGTTATTTAAAATCCAGACTTGACATATTTCGGACCCCATTAAAAGGAAAGTCCTAGTAGTGCTTTCCAATCAATATGAAACGACATTTTTATTTTCCTGCGCGAAGCGACACAAAATTATAGCGTATTCAAATTATTTCGAAATGCTGAGATAGTGTCTTTGGTTCCGCCAAAAAGGACGCTTTTTAACTCGATTATTATGAAAGCACGACATTTTCATATAATTTCATGTATATTATCATTTTGTACTAGTCTTGTGACGCAAAAATTATGAAGAGAACATGCACCAGTAATGCATACAATTTGTCAGATAATAAGATAATTTTTTATAATGGTAAACTAACGACAAATGCTCACTGAAGTGGTCACAAGCAATAAATTGAAGACAAGTACAGAAATTTATGCCACGTATATTAGACAATTTATGCATAACGTAGAACTAAAATTTTGTGTTTTACCTTTTTTTTGAAATGGGAATAGATACTATCCAACCAATATGATAGTCATTATACACGGTTAGATCGTTGTTCAGAATTACCAACTCAAATTATAGAAGTTCGTACAAACTCCGGACTAGCTCGACCGAAACTAATAAAGTTGTAACTTCTATTGGACATTACAGAGGTGATATAGTGCGGTAACGCTGACAATGTGGCGAGTAAAATTTGAAGCCATTTACTAATGGCAAAACTATTTCTATATGAAACTAGAATATCATAGAGTTTTGTAAATAAAATTCATCAAAATATTTCGCCTTTCTTTTTAAGGATACACGATTCTACACAGGGACTAAATATGTATGTGTCAAGTTAAGCAATGTATTGGTTGTCTTTCTCTAGAGTACTAAATCATTGCGTCAGGCGTTTCATAATAAACAGCAAAAATTATGCAATTAAATGGGTTTACAGATCTGTGAAATTAAAAATTGATTTACTGCTGAGTAGTCGCCCAATTTTAAAATAAAGTATGTTTTGTTAACTATACGAGTACATAGGCAGTAGTAAGTGAATGTTTTTATTAAAGGAGTTTTGGAATTACAATAATAGGATTGGTTATCATAAATAAAGATTAAGAGGAAAAGATTCTTAAATATTTCAGGAGCTTCCCCGGATATCGGTATCTATTTGACGTACTAGAAATACCGAGAGACATGCCTACCCAATATACATATGTATATCTTTGTGGGCATTATCTGTCATTTTTTATTTCGTTTCCGTTCTTCACCTCTAAAGTGCTATCTTTCCGCGATGCCTCTGTATTTTTAGTGCTTTCTACAGTTGTTCAATATCAACCTTACATCGCACTTTCGTTTATACATATCTGCAATACATTAGCTCTGACTATATCAATTATGAGTCACGTTAGTTAGTTCATTATTAACAAGTTATTTTAAATTGGTAGCATCAGTAAATATTAACAAAATCAGTTTTAACTTATAAATATGTATATAGTATATTAGATTATTAGCGTTAGAAAGTAAGCGTTGTACTTTATATTGAGTTCGCAGGTTAACATAAATGAAGTTCAATGAAATTTTATGAATGCATTGATCAAAATTTCTAAGCCAGACAAACGGCCGAAATTCAACTATTATCTTATTCATCTGTTATTTTGACATTAGTAATTTACTAGTACTATCTTGATTCACATTCACCAATCACGAACTAATCTACGTTCGTGTTAAAAGAAAGAACCGAAGAGAGACAGCAAACAAACTGTTATTCGTGACCAAGTGATATATAAAACACAGATCTCGTTTATCAGGGCCTAACTGTCTGCAACTATTGACATACTATTGTCTCGATAAAAACATCAATTCATATTAACAGCAAAGTGGAACGAACAATAAAACACAACATTATTACATTTAAAAAGATTGTTAGAAATTTGTCTTTACATATAAAATTTGTAACCTTTGTTTTACCGGACTTTTACGGTTGACTGGAATTTGTGCCGTGAAAATATTTAAACGTGTTGTTCAATTTATGCATGCTTACACTTTTTAATCTATAATTTTACGCAGCGAAAGTGTTTCTTGAAGGATAAAGTAATTCTTTAAAACAGGTGAATGGAGTGGTTCAGCTTTCCATAATACTTTTGAAAAAACTAGTTACAATACGAAAAATGTAGAAAATCCACCCATGAACGTTGTTAATAAATACAGTACTTTATTATTAATAAGTAGTTATTTTAAAAGTAAACATTAATATAATAGTTCTATAAGTAGTTGAGAATCTTTCTTTTTGAATTCAGTTATTGTTCTTGTATGTTACCAGCTGACTGTCTAACTATCAAACTGCCTTACCAGCAGACCTATTGTTAATGCATGTCAATTTGGTAACTGGCTTTTATTCCTTTTTTCTAAAATATTTTCTTTATTTTTCCTAATAACCATTTAACATAAAACAGTACACACAGTTCATATTTGACATTTAAAAATCTGGATAACTTACAATTAGTCGTATACAGGCACTTATACCGCTTATTCAGTTTCCATATTGCATTGCACACTACATTTATTCATTAGTAACAAAAAAATTATATTTGCTATACATCTAAATGTCATTATTTGCTTTTTGTTGTTAACCAAAATTACTTTAGTAGCCTTAACAAATCTAATAACATCAGAAACAATTTAACATAAACAACCATATTAACAATAATATTAATTACTTTAAGTTGGCATAAATACTCTAATATACGGAAGGATGAACAAAGGTATGGTTTACTTTTTGTCCTAATTTTAAACTAAACTTTCTAAATAATAATGGATAAGAGCGCTGAAGCAACACTTCTCTCCAGCAGGATTGACTTAGAACAATCTGCTAATATAAGGAACTGCAGACAAATCTATGATTCAAATCAAAAAAGTCGGAAATTCGCGAAATTTGAAATAATTTAAAGAAACCAGAAAGGTTACAAGTTGGGTATAATAAGTTGTGTAAAAATACGTAAGGCCCATTACACAAATTTGTAATAATCGATAACATCAAGCTAGAAAAAGAAATAAAATTATCTAATTATCTACGAAAGACAGATATCGCTACTAGTTGAATCTGCACTTAAATAATGCCGGTTGATTCTTGAATTCCGATAGCTCAGCTTATTTAGTATTAATATTTATAAATGATATCTTATATACAAGATTTTGTGCTATCATTCTTATCATGATCCTTATCATCCAAAATATGTGGTTATTTTATAAATACGCACTCGTTTCTGTCTTTTCAAAATAGACTGAGCCTCTATTTTCTCATTTGTAGCATTTGAGGTAAGTTGTGAACTAAGAATTTCTCAAATTGCTAAAATATGTGCTTCTTTATTTTAAAAATAAAATCTAAACACCAATTTTCAGCTTTATAAACTATTCGGTTTCTGACACATTGTTGTGCTATTAGCAAAGAATTATTACAGATCCCCTTACTATATTTTCGGAAATTGGTAAAACAAGTAACTCCTTATTATTCTGAATTCCAATGTTATTTTGCATATAACATAAAGTATTATAATGAATTCATTTAATGAGGCATACACATAAGAATACTGATATTATCAGTAGAGTGGACCAATTCGGGGCGAAAGCAGAGGGGTGAATACACTTTCCTGCTACTATTATACCTGCAAACACGATGACCGTGGACAACATACTAAGTAATCGTATGTGCAATGGGGCACGCGGCAACCAATTCGTTAGTCACGCCTCTGCTTTCGCTCCGAATTGGTCCACTCTAATTATCAGGAATCCTTAGAACATTTTTCATTTTGAAAATCTTTCGTTGGAAATGGTTCTCTCTAAAATCGGTAGTGGTATTTTATTCTGAAGTTGGTTATCTCAAAGAAATTTATGCAAATGTAGGTATACAGTGCGATTCCAAAGTATCCTCCTCTCCCTCCTCCTCCCCTCTACACTCCACTCCTCTCCCTTATGATAACTTATGATTGGTTTAATAGAGAGGTTCCAGTTTTGAGTCATTAATATGGAATATTATTATAGGAGTAATACATTTCTGAAGTAAAATTTCTATTTAGTTTAGAATGGGAGATCGAGTGACACCTGATTTTAAACGGCTCACTGATTCTGGTATCAGTCTAAAATTTCATAAAAATTTATCCAGTCATATGAACATAGCAGTAGAAGAAATTTTTATTGCATTATAACTTGCAGTTATCTGCTCAACACAAATTTAAAAGTCTTAGGTAGCTACGAATTGTAAGACGTATCTTTTCTTAAGCCTATATGAATGTCATAAAATAGAATTTTATTGACAAGTGCCAAAATCAGCAATAATGAATTCATTTCTATCGCGAAATCTTAAATTGCGTTGATAGATTTGTTTTACTATTACCACTACACTTCAAACATTTTCAATCGGATTTAAATCCGGGCTGCGTGATGGCTAAGATAATATCTCAACGTTTCGATTAGCAATCCACTTTGTGATAACTCTGGCGTATGCACAGGATTGTCATCTTGTTGAGAAAAGAAAGTGTTATTAGGATATGTTTGCGATACTGACAAAAGCACAACATTCTTTAAGATATCTCGATATGATTGTGAGTTAAAACTCCCGCACCATGTGCACACATCCATGCCCAGACGTTAACAGAAAATCTTCCATACCTTTTTGACGGGGGTTCATACATTTCATCACATCTTGTGTTTTTGGGCGGTATACATTCAGGCGACCATCAGGGCTTGACTTATTTTTATCCGAAAGTGCTACACTTTCCCTGAAACAATCAAGAATCTTATTTTCATTAAATTATATGAAAATAAGATTCTAGATTGTTTGTCTTCTACAGTTTTTTAGCACTTGCAATTTTTTTTATTCTGAAGTATTAATTCTATGCCATGTTGTTGACCAAGATCCTGGAAAATTTATATGAAATACTGCATCACTTGTTGTTTACAATGGATTTTCTCCTAAATAATCTAATAAAAATTAATCTCCTTGGTCGCCCTAAATCTTTTTTCTTTTTAATACTTCCATCTTCTTTCCATTTTTCTTAACATTCGAAACAATAGCTTTATTTATATTAAACATACTAGCTACATTTCTTAGGAATTATCCTTCTTCTAATTTTGATAACATCAATATTTTATCGCATTTAGATAATTTCAACACGTTGATCAATTTTAAATGTTTCAAATTGAGTAATGTTAAATTAGAGATGTCATCAGAAAAATTAATTTAATACAGCCAAAACTAATTGAACAGGTTTTATTGCAAGCTAGTGGGCATCAAGAAAAAAACATAACTGGAAACCAAATTTCAACCCTTGAGAATTGAGAAATTTGATCGTTAGAACATGCATACAAATATTACTTCAAAGTTACTTCAATAATGGAGAATAAAAAATATTTCTTCTTGTTTTCTTATCCTTAATACAACAACATAATTCAGTGTAAATATTGCATTGATTTGATGATTCTTTTCTAACTTGTATTATCTCCTGCTATATGACTAATCTTTTTCTGCTTTATACCAGGATTGATTCGTAGGGTACGACTCTCCCAGAAGATATTTTTATATGAACACGGCACGTATGCATCTAAGTTAGACAGCACGATTGTGTACTGTACGAATCAATGTCAAGGAAAGATTTGTATCATGTCATTGGCACCGAGCCGTGCGAACGTTTTAATAAAACATATTCATACCATACTGATGTTACGTCCATATACATATCTATATCCGTGTATTATTATACTAGAACAAGTATGTAAGTGTATAGATACAATTTACTGTACAGTATGCAAGTAAACATTAGCAATGGATGGGTATATAAATATATGTATTGTAATACCTACAATCATATTTAAAGGGGTCTGTAAACAGAATTAAGCAGTAACCCGTAAGAGCTTACATTAAACAGTAGGAAATCAAATACGACAAAGACATTCGTATTGCTCGAATGAGACTGTCAAAATAACCCACAGTATTTCCGTATGTACCACCCAGAGTTAGGTATTTTATTAAAGATAAAAATTATCAACGAAAACAGGCGTAAATAACGTGGGGCCATAAAGATACAACATTAGAAATGTTTTTTTTCCAGCAGAATTGTCTTAAAACACTTTCATAAACGTAGATAGTAATTAAAAGTGTACTGCCTCTAAAAATAAATCGTAGGTAAATACAGCAAACACGATCCAAGCGCTATTGAGCTATTGCCAATCGGTTCGTGATCTCCTGATAACAACAACTTCGATAGTTTTAAAACGGGATTGACGAGGTTGTTGATGAATAGGTGAATAATAATTCATGCGTTAGCGTCTCACAACAACTTGCGCCAATTACAAGGGGGTCAGGCTGACCATGCGCATATGGACCGACTTAATATGTTACTTTTCTGCTTTTGACGGAGAATTTGGGAAACCACGGAAACCCCAACGCTACTAGTTCGGCGAAGAAAGAAACAAAAGGGAAGGGTCATCGTTGATATAATTAAAATTCATCAAATCCCACAAACTTGACAAAGCTCCGAATCCTAACCATATTCTAAACTACCGTCTTGGAAAAACTATTTATTGAAATCATGAAATCCATTGCGTATAATCACTGTCACTGTGTATGTATGTATTTTCCGAATTAAAATTCTAGTCATTGGGCAGTGTTTTATAAGGTTGATAAGTTGATCTAAGGATTTTTCTGAAATGATATATTGTAAATTTGTAACTGTTTGTGAAGTGTACTTTATAAAATTGCTCATAAAATTAACGTGCCGATGAAGTACATGTGCTATTCAATAGAAATTAATTTAATTATATACATTTTTCTCATTACCCTACAAATGAAATTAAGATTAATCTATAATCTCCAAGCAAATAAGTTTCTATAGCTGTAAGTAATTCTGATACCAATATCAAACTGACCTACATACCTATATAGTTTGGAGAAACTTTTGGCTATCTCAAGCTAACAAATTTTACTAAAAAATTATTCAATAATAATATGCATTATCAATATCCAAGATAACTACAGTTTTGTTTGAAGCATATCAAAATAGTAACACATTCTCACGAAGAAAATTTAATTTATATGAGAAAATCATTCCATTTGATATACTACTTACATTTTATCTACTGTTTATATATTCCAGCACTACATAAAGATGTGCTTATGTATGTGAAGTAGAAGTTCAAAGCAAGCTGAAGCTATTTTTATGTAATATCAACCTAGTAAATGGTAATCCTAATATGCTGTAATCGCCTTACAATACAAACAAGTTAGAGCAATAAATTTCTATAAAGAAAGTATACTTGTGCTAGTTTAAGAACCGATAGTCCGCTTTATTACTCTTTTACTGAATGAACATGTCGTAAACGTCGCTTTTCCCCTCCAGTACTCACATTTCTACATTTCTTGACTCTTCTTCGAAAAGATGTCCGGGATAAGAATGACTGTTTGTCGTGTCTTTAACAATTATCCATCAGGTGACTTATGATCCATTCAAATCGTGTTGGTATCGAAAATGCGGAGGTGGACTATGTATACGTATATTTCTTCCTTTGTACACGTAAATGTATGTGTATATGTTCTGAATGCATTACCGTCACTGTTAAAGGAAAACTATAGTAGTAACGTTAAAGCGAAACGTGAAGCACCATTGTATAATTCTGACAAAAGACAATCGTAAATATTGATCTATTCTAATCACAGTTGACGGCAGGATTTCTAATGAATGCGTTTACTGCTCATAAATTATTTTATTATCATTTAAGCATGACATATATATTACACTAAATAGTCCTTTCTGTAAACCATAGTATTTTGTATAGACAATTACACAATTTTGTTTTTACAGCATAACTTTACATAAATTACTGTTGATGCTATACATTTTTTTTTCCATAATCTCTGTCTTTAAATTTCCAATTTACTTCCCACTCATTAACCATGAATTGTACTTTGTTAACGCAGAAGACACAACAATTCCATATTTGTTTTATATTAATGGAGCAACTGTTTAAGCTATTTAGTTTATAATCGCAATATAACTAACTACAATAATAGAAACTTAGATAATCATTTTTACAAAAGAATTGTACATAATTGTTTTCTTGCTCTCGATGAAATTGTAATACACCTCAGGACAAATTGTTGTTTGAGTACTTGCCCAACAATATCTACCAATAAAGTTTAATAAACCAAAGTGTTCTGCAAGAATATCGTTAGAAAGAAATTAATTTAAAATGACTTAAAAATAAATAAAAAGCGAAAAAAAGATCATCGTATATACTTTACAAAATAATGAGAAATGGGGAAAAGAAAAATAAAAACAAGACATTTCCGCTAACGACGAAATATGAAACCTGCGACAAACTGAGAACAATGAAATCAATACCTGCAATATCCAAACAAGAGTTAATGAGCATCTATCTGTAATATTGTGGATTATTCTCACAAATTTCTTCATCTATAGAAAGCGATGTAATTTTTAAAACAATGAAATATCCTGTTTCTAGTTCTTTAAGCCTGTACAGCCTGTTATTTCCAGTAGTCAATTAGAACCAGACGATACACTACCATAAAACAATATTTCTGATAACTTTAGAAGAAACAAAGTTAAGATATTCTCAAGAAATTCGAGCTAGGGACAGTTTCTTTTAAACCTTCGCGCATGTCCCCTAACTGTATATTTACGTTTTAGGAACTGATTCTATTCACCTATGTATTTTAGAAATTAGTTTTCCAACCTTTTATACTGTTGAAACTTACTGTCGAACAGAATTGAATTGCTACACAAAAAAAACAGTAGTTTGGTTTGAATACATTATTTTGAGTATCTGATAAGTTCGTTCATAAGCAAAGAATATACAGCAGAATATACTATTATTCAAGATGTAACATATTTATTCATGTTACTTGTAGTGAAACGCAAATTGAAAATGAAGGTTTTATTTTGCTTGTGTAGAAGCTGCAAAAAACCAATTTGACCAAAATAAACAAGCCGAAACCAAGAAATGCCTGAGAATACAAGCTTAAAACATTCTAGCAATGTCTGATATCGACCATACAATTGCTTATAAAGGTGTCATAAGAATCAAAGTTCTAAAAGTAAATAGGACAAAACCAGATCCCCATTCAATTTTTGCATGGTGCTTAGTGAAACTGATTCTAGATTTTGGAAAGTGGGCACTAAAACGGCCATCAATTTAGCATTTGTCAAGAAAAATTTCTTACAAAAGATGTTCCTAATGTTTACACAAATTATCGTTAATATAGATACAGCAAAACAGTTCTTCTTTGTGAATGATAATTGTAATTATTTTAAGTAATACTTTAAATTGTATCACCCACCGTATTCTTCATTTTTCAGAAATTTATTTACTATCTTTATGCGAATATATTCAATAATATTATTGTTCCATTTATCACCGCTAATCTAACCACAAACATTTTACTGACTATTACTGTGTCATAATGGTTTTCTAATTTATAGGTATGAAAGTCATATTTTACAACATAAACGTTTATAACGACCGCAAATACCACCTCGCGTCTAAAGTTATCGTCGATTAAGCCGTCTATAGCAATGACGGTGGATATATTAGTGAATTTATTTTCACACAGCTTCGATATTTTGAACGATAAATTTAACTTATTCCCTCTTCCTATACGCCGGCCTTTTTCTTTATATACCCATTCTAGTTGACGTCGAGGAATGCAAGAAGTCGGAAGACGCCAGATGATGCTAATACGAGGCGAACATGGAGGCCTATTTGCATAAACATCAAGATTGTATAGATGAACTGCGCGGCAAGTACTCTCATTCTATACTCCTCTTTGTCTCACGGGGCGTTGAGAAATGAATGAGCCCACGTCATGCGCCATTAGTGACAGACAAAAGCCTACACGGATTTATGCGGTCACGTTTGTCTGTACGGCAGTTCGTCATAAATCCGCGCCTGACTCCGTCAGTATGTTCTTTTGGTATTACGAGGCTTCGCGTAGAACTAACGAGAAGGACTGCACAGGAGATCGTTTTAAATTTCCCTCTGGTCTTGAAAATTTCGTTCCAATCTACATTCGCTCGAACACCGTATAGAGTTTCACACCGAATCATATTTTAAAGAGAAACTCGTCATTGGTTTTCCATTCTTTTATTTCCATCAGATATTACTTTCAAATTGCATTTTAGTAACAGAAACTATTCATAAAAGTTTACTAGGTAATATATATATATATAACGTATACCTACATATATACAGGGTTCTTCATGCAACATTGAAACCGATGTTTCCGAAATGTAACAGTTCTGAAAACGTGTAGTTAGAGATAGTGTCATGTAGTCCCAAGCGAAATTATTTACGCTATTGTCTCACTTTTGGTTTTAACAAACCAGTTGTGTTAATAACGTTACACATAATAATAAATACATATGTTTTAATTTCTTATTACATTAAATGAAAAAGATAAGAAAATGAAATACCAATTACACCCGTTAAACACTAATACCATATGTTATAGGAGTATATATTGGGTTCTTTCCAACAATGCCATTAGAACTAATTCCAGAATCCGTTCATAACTGCAAAGTGCGCAAGCGCGATTTCTCTACCGGTTCAGAACTAATTCTAAATAAGCGTTCGTTGGAACACAAATTAGAACGTACACTCAGCTGTTACAATCGTTATTGACAGATAGCTTAACCTAAAAAATAAGGTATCAACATGGCAGGTAAATATTTTTTTTTTAAGTGAGGAAAAATGCCTTAACGCACCATCAGGGACGAGACCCGTCCCCGGTGTGTGGGGCTCGCACCCACTAAAAAACCTCACTTTGTCAGGTGTAGAATCCATCCCGGAACCGCTGGTCGCATTACTTCAGGATGGCACCTCGTAGTTAGCCTCGGTCGGCTGCCTCCATTGCTTGGTTCTCTCTCTTCTTCTCTTTCAGCACCTTCTCGCCGAACGTGGCGATCTTCTGCCAGTGGTCGTGTCCGGACAGCATCGTTTGCACGACGTTATCCGGCGTTAGAGGTCCTACTTCGTGTTGTAGCGCGGCTCTGTAGTCACTCCACCTCTCGCATTCGAAGAAGGTGTGGTGAGCATCATCTTCCGCAGAGTCGTGATACTGACATGTCGCGTTCTCTGCTTTACTCATTCGAGCCAGGTATGCGTTGAAATACCCGTGTCCGCTGAAAAGCTGGGTGAGGTAATAGTTTACCTCGCCGTGGTCTCGGTTCATCCACTCCGTGATGTTGCGGATGAGTCTGGCCGTCCACCGTCCTCTCGTGTCATTCTGCCAGCGCTCTTGCCAACATTGTCGTGTGAGCGCTTTAGCGTCCGCTCTTGCTTGTCGTGAGCCGACGTCTCGTCGTGTCTCGTAGACTCTCTTCTTTTCTAGAGCTAGTAGGTCTATCGTAGTTACTCCTGCGATCACGAGCACCGCCGGTTCGGAAACCGTACGGTATGCGCTGGCGATCCTGAGTGCTCCCCGTGGCTGTACTGAAGCCATCCGCTTTTTGTACTTGTCCTGCTGTAAAGCGTCAGCCCAGATCTCGCTTCCATACAGCAGTATGGAATGGGTGACAGTCATTAGCAGCCGGCGTTTACTCGCCGTCGGTCCTCCTACGTTGGCCATTAGTCGGCTCAACCTCGTCGTTACTTTAGCGGCCTTATCGCTCGACGACTGAATCTGTTGCCAGAAGCTTGCTGTCGAGCCGCAGTCCGAGGTACTTCACGGAAGTTGTAGTGGTTACGACTTCCGTATCCACCGTCATCTCGATCTCCCTAGGGATTCTTCTCCTGGTCAGTAGAACGACCTCGGTCTTCTCCGTTCAGGGTCAGGCCGTTTTCGTCCATCCATGTGGTGACTCTTCTCATTACCTGGTTGAGCCTTCTCTGGGCATCCGCCTCGTCACGCGCTAGGATGACTGCCGCTACGTCGCCTGCGTATCCTATCAGATACGCATCTTGCGGCAGCTCCATTCGGAGGATCCCGTCGTAGGACACATTCCATAAGTCGGGGCCCAGTATGGAACCCTGCGCCGCTCCCGCTGTTATCTTCTTCGTGCACGGCCTGCCTGCGGTATCGTAGACCAGCTTCCTGTCGCTAAGGTAGCTGCGTATCATCCTAAGTAAATAGGATGGCGTGTCGAACGTGTTCTGCAAGGAGTCAAGAATGACGTCCCATCTCGCCGAGTTGAAGGCGTTTCTTACGTCCAATGTGACGAGCATCACCAGGGGTCTCGAGTAATGATTTCCCCGTTGAGCGGCTTCGAAGGTTTCCACTACCTGCGCTACGGCGCCGACGGTGGAGTGTCCCTTCCTAAAGCCATGCTGTCTCTCAGACAGGCCTCCCGCGTCGTCTATGCTGCTCTCCAGTCGTGTTTTCAGCAGTCTTTCTAGTAGCTTTCCAGCCGTGTCCAGCATACATAGCGGTCTGTATGCCGATGCCGTGGTCGGGTCGCCCTTGCCTTTGCTTATCAGCACTAGTCGCTGTACCTTCCATCTCTTGCAGAACGCTCCTTCTGTTAAGCAGCGGTTGTACATGTTCAGAAGCAGATCTGGGCAGACGCTCGCCACAATCTTAAGAGCTTCTGTTGGAATTCCGTCGGGTCCAGGTGCCTTGCGGTTTTGTAGGGAGTTCGCCGCTCTTGACAGTTCATCTCCGCTAAAAAGCGGGATGTCGTTCAGTAGCTCGTCCTCCATTTCCGCATTTCTCTCCGGATGGGTAGGAAACAATGTGTCAACGATGTTCCGCATCCGATCTCGTTCGAGGACTGGATTCGCCGTCTTCATCTTAAGCTTCTGCATGACGATCTTGTACCCAAGGCCCCATGGGTCGTTGTCAACGTCCTGCCGCAGCTCCTCCCACTTACGTTTCTTGCTCCTGTAGATGGCGTTCTTGAGATCTCTCTTGGCGTTCCTAAAGTCCTCGGACTCTAGTTCTGCCGCGTTCGGATCTCGTCGTCTCACTCTTGTTATTCTCCGTCTGAGCTGTAAGCATCTTTTCCGGAGAGTCGCGATCTCATCGTTCCACCAACACGCAGATCTTCTGTTGTATATCTTTCTGCGCGGCATAGAGGCGTCGCAGGCGCGCCGTATGAGGGCCATGGTCGCGTCCGCAATTGTCTCCGTGGAACCGGTACATTCCATGACGGCATCCTTTCCTCGAGCTATTGCATGAGCCAGGGCGTCTTCATCCAGCTTCGCTACGTTCCATCGAGGACCGGGCGGAGCAGGATTTCGCCTGATCGGCTGCTGCCTCGTCACGTTGTAGCTTATGTACTGGTGGTCACTTCCGGTGTAGTCCTCCATGACTCGCCAGTCCACGATGTCCCGCACAATGTCCTCCGAGGCCAATGTGATGTCCGGTATCGTCTCTCCGTAGCCTGGTCTTCTGAACGTGGTGGTGTCTCCGACATGTACCACGCTGAGTCCGAGTCTGGCCGCCATGTCCAATATACGCCTCCCTCGCGAATCGGTGTATTCCATACCCCATTCCACGGCTTTGGCGTTCACGTCTCCTCCTAGAATAATGGACCCTGTCATTTCTCGAAGGTCGTCTTCCAGATTGTCGAGCTTGCCCTGAAAGTCCGCTATCGGCTCGTTGGGTGTGAGATAGCAGCTCACCTAGGTGATGGTGCCGCTCTTTACCCACACGTATCCGTTTCGGGCTCCGTGGTTGTCGACGATGACTGCATTCGTGTCCGGGATCCATATAGCTGCAGTGCCGAGTGTGTCCCTGTACCACCCGGTGCATTCCTTATCCCGGTATTGTTCACTGATAAGCAGCAGATCTACTCCGGTGTCCAGTTGTAGTTGGATGAGGAGATCGTCTGCTGTTATGCGTCGGTGCATGTTGCCTTGTAGGATTCTGGTCATTGACTCTTCTTTGCCTGATCTAATGCCCTTCTGAAGGAGGGACATGCGCCCGAACCAGGGACGTGGCTGCGTGTCGCGGTGTCTCCCGTGCAGAGAAAGCACTTTGCTTTGTTCTTGCAATCCTTCCGTTGGTGGCCTTTTTCTCCGCAGTTGATACAAAGGCCTTGAGTTCTTCTGCCTGGTCCGGGACAAGCAGCCTGTCGATGCCCGTAGCCAAAGCAGCGGAAGCACCTGACGACTTCTACCCTGCGTCTTATTCTGCTGTTTATCCAGCCGATCTTTATTCTCGGTGTTTCCAGCAGCTTAAGGGCTTGACGCTGACTAAGTTGGACGATAGCCATTCTCAGCTCTCTGCTGTTCGCGTTGGTGAGGCTGATCTTTACTTCGCCGTCCATGTCTCCTAGCTTTGCGCTAACTGCTGCGGAGACTTCCTCCGTTGTCGTTAAGCAGTCTAGATCTCTGACTTCTAGCGTCTCTTTGGGCTCTAGGGCGCTGATGTTAGCCTTCTCGCCCAGGATCTTCTTCAACGCGCTGCTGAAACTTGCAGTATCCTTGGTGCTGGGACCTAACTCCAGTAGCATATCTCCCGCACGTGTTTTCCGCACCGCTTTAATCTCGGTGCCTGTCTCTTCTGGTTTCGCGTTACTGCGCAGCAGTACGTCGGCATACGACTTCCCTTGCGCAGGTTTTACGAGAAGCGCGTCCAACCGAGGCTTGGCGTTTCGATTCCTCTGCTTATTCTTCTTCGGCTTCTTATTGTCGGTACCGTCGTCCTTTTTCTGACCACCGGCTATCTTCTGCTGCTGTTTGCTGTCAGAAGCTTTTGCAGCTGCCTTCTTCTCTTCTTGAGCTTGCTTTCTCCTGCCTGCTCGGTCCTTCATCCACACGTTCTCGGAGGGATGCATTTCCTTCTTCTCCACGTTCTTATTTCCCGTAGCAGAAGTAGCCTGCGTCTTGGTTGCAGGCGCTGAAGCCTTTTGCGCGTGCTCTCCTGCTTGCAGCTCGGCCTTCTTCCATCTCTTCCTGCAATCAGAGATCATCTCCACAGCTTCTTCTAGCTCCTTCAAGCCGTTCTTTACGTCCATCGAGACGTTCTTCTGCCTGCCAATAGCTGCCTTCATTGTCTTGATGACACCTATGCACTTCTGCAATTGCTCCTCTTCGCGGCATCGCAGTTTGCAGATAACTTCTTTTGTGGACGACATATCTGGAGCTGATGTGGTGTCGTCACTGCTACCTCCTGGTTTCACGATGTTAGATGTCATCAGATCTATCGTAATCGGCGACCTAACGTGCTGCGCCGTTGGTGTCTTGAAGGCACCGTTGGGGCTCTCTTCTGTGCTGTTCTTCGGCGTTCTCTTGTTGGTAGGTAAAGTTGCCATGTTGAGTAGTTCGCCAGCGCTTCGTGTATGGAGGGGCGGGCCGAAAAAATCAGGAGCGGGTATACCCTCGGATCCTACCCCTGTTCCCTGAGGCCTGACCTTCGCTTCACCAATCCCGGAATACACGGACGGACTGGAACTCGCCCGGGTCAATGCAGATTCCGACATCTTGCATCCACCATACACTACCTGATCAGGGCGCGAAGTGGCTGGTTCCTCACAATGCGTCGCGGATCCTCGTCGGCAGAGCAAGCTCACATCAGCCTACTCCCCAGCCGGATGAGAAGACCAGTCGGTTCGTAGACACTCCCGGAGTCGCCGCAACGCTTGCCGATCTGTACCTGGGAACAGAAAGGAAAGGGAAGAGGATGGGTGGGGGTCAGCGGACAGCTGGCGTCACTGGCTGTACCGTTTCCGAATACGGTAGCGGCACTGGGGCCGGCCAGACATAAGGCAGGTAAATATTAGGTACTTTCTATTTAACACTGATCCGCGAACAAAACCGGTTTTGTTCGAACGATTTATACACAACAGTACCGGTTTTGTTCACTGATCAGTGTTAAATAAAAAGTACCTACCTATTATTTTGAGACTTCTCAACATAATTAATAACTAATTCCTATTTCCTATTAATAATTCTAATGCGTCCTCTTCGCTTGTATCTGAGTCAAAGTAAATGTTATCCTCCTCAAAATCGCTCATTTTAGTATTTATTTAAAAAACAAAACTTCAAATTTGACAGTACAAATACCTACAACATGCGTTTATACTTGGCGAAATAGGGTTAGTGAGGAATCGTATTGAATGACAAATCAGGAGTTCACCGAGCGCCTGTTCAGACTTCGGATGCTTTGCTAATAAATTAATGATAACGCAGATCAAGATCGTTGAATGAAACAGGAGTGTATTATATTATGAGAGCTTTCGTGTTGTCTTTAATATCAGAATTGTATTATCTTGCTGTCATCGATTTCTAATTATTTAGTATCACAATATAAGGTTTATATAAACTAAAACCGCACCTTTACTATAAAATATCTCACTGAATTTTATTCAAATTTCTATTGTCGTAAACTTTACGCGGATTGGAAAACGATCTATCTTCAATCAAGTTTCTGTTGAGACATAAAAGATGGTACAATATGGTTGTAGTCATTCTGCTTGCAATTGTAAATATACTCGTTACTACTTCTATTACTAATGAAAGATATCTGATATGTTTGGCAGTCTCAAATTTTACTACTATATTTCATTTTAGAATGTATTCTTTTTCAGTTAAAACACAATGTCGACATGGTTGAAATTAAATTAAGAAACTGCTGCTCCTAATGTAAAAATCCAATATAGCTTCTAGGAGAAATAGGAAAGAGAATGTGATAATAGGTCATCCAAAAATGACGAGTACGCCATTTGACGAAAAACAACATTTATTTAAAGAGCTCCCATTTGCTACTACAATAATTTCAGTCCCTTTATGTACTCACAGATTTCCTGCATCAGTGTTGAATTATTTTCCTTCTTATTTAAATACTGTTTAAAAGGTCCACTTTCTTAACAGGAATTATTTATTTCACTACTTATTTAAAAAACCGCTGTTTGTTTTTTTAGATGTTCGCAACATAAGTAATAGTTTATACACAAATAATTTCTACGGAAAACTGACTTTGAAATTAAGAGAAAATGCAACTATGGACTTAGTCTCTATTGCCACTATCTTGCTCTGCTGACACCTACCTCTCGCTTGGCCGAAGATATCCGATAAGCACAGCACGATAAATGGAAAGTGTTATTAATACGAACTTATCGGCACGAGGATACATTACTTTGGGAACAGGGTGTACATATGTGTTACAGCTGCCGACATCTATTTGTACCCACTTCAGTATCTCAAAATATTTGCTTATGTCAATGCCGAACTGATAGATAACAATGCCATGGACGATTTGCTGTTTCCCCAGGTACATATGTACATCATATATCAATCACGGTATTTGACGGCCGTTTTGCAAGAAAAGGTACAAGGAGAAAAATAACGACTAAAACATCATTTCTAAATAACTTTTATTAATACTTGTACGATAACAGATACAGATGGTCGATAACACAAAAAGAATCCAGAAGCGGTATCAAAATGAAAAAGTGTAAATACATACATATAATCAAATTATCAAAGTTCAATAACGACCAGATTAAATGTGTCAAACAAGAATATTCATTGCGTTACTCTCTCAGCTGTGTTAATATTTTTCTCTGATTTACGGTTTTCCCGCGAATAATGGGAGTTGGACGATATGTTTCACTTGCGAAATGAAACGTAAGCAGGATAAATGATGTTCTGCTCGCAGAATGTAAATAGATATCTCGAATCTTTTACTGTAATTGAACGTTGAACTCCGAACTATATAACTTCGTCTTAAAATTGACGTTTAAATTTAAAAGTAAATGCATAATTTACGTTATAGTAATGCTATTTACAAATAAATTGTATATTGGAATATAGTCAATAGTTTTCACATCTGTATATCGAAATAGTTTATAATAAAATGCTTAGCGAATGACGAGTGCTATTACACGCTTTGATTCAATACATTATTTAAAAGATCTAATTTAGTGAAGTACTATAATTGTTATCGTAGACCATATAATCTTAGGCTGCATACTCTGTATACAACGGGCTCAGTATGAATGGAACGCCAGTTTTAATTAATCTGTAGTAATGCGTCGTTACTATTACGACTATTCACTTAGCTGTTTAGCGTTTATTATTCCATTTGCTATTATGTCCAAATTGAGACCTACTTATTAATTTCTAATACAAATATTCGATAGAAATATTAAACCAAATCAAATCTGATGCTTGTTCTCAGATTTTTTTTTGCAAAATAAACCCAGTCGTCTCTTCAAGCCAGAAATCATTACTACAGAAACACCCGCTAGAAAAAGAACTAGTTTTAGTTCGTCCAATAAATTTTGCCAAGCTAACGAATGCTGTGCCTTTATGAGTAATACCAAACTTGCTTATTTCAGGTGACAGAAACTAAGTCATGAATTAAGAGTCTGTAAAAGTTGATTGAAGTAACAACCAGTTGGCTTCAATATAAATTATGTACCTATAAATTAAATAAAAGTATTTTGAACTAAAGATAACTGTTCGTTGAAACGTCACATACTACGTTAGTGCTGTATTATTTATTAATCAATTTTTATTTGTTACAGTGTGAATCAAACAATATATTGTGTCAGTTTAAGGGAAACATATGCATAATTAAATTATCCGTTTTTATTTTGATCCAAATCATTACACAGTTACACACCAATGAAATACTGGCTAATATGATTATGGAAGAACATTGCAACTGATTATCATAGTGTCAAAGACACTGTCTGATTATGAAGTATCTGGCATTCTACTACAGGAACATTTATGTGAAGCAATATAGTAGAATATATAATATATGTTAGATGGCGTGGTGGTAAGAGTTCCTGCTAGCGTAAGTGGTAACGCTAGATACGAAGTTTGAATCATCTCACTAACTGCCCTGCCACCATCCATTAATAAATCAGTACTTCTCTCAAATTGTGCTCTAACAAAATAATGAAATATTTTTTCCGCGTTAAATTACGCACCAAAAAGTGGATATGGTACGACCTTATCAGTTGACATTTTAAGAAAGTAGGCAAATAAAATATTTTTTACGATAATTGATCTACTTACCAATACTCATTTCAAATTGTAGCGTATATAAGTATAAATTCGTACATTACTTGCACTTGTACGTTAGCTACTTCAATTTTTAAATATTACTTCAATAAAATGCATGTTGATACAATATACTACAAGAAACTTATATCAATGGTCTTTCAAATATTGGATATTTATTGATACACTGTACCGGTTTGTTGATTTTATATTTTATTTGTCAAATTAAAATCAAATACATAAATTTATCTCTCTTCGTTGAATGAATCGTGCTGTATATTGTAAAGGATATATCAAAGAGTGAAATTTGAGGGGGTCGTAAATTCCATTACATTACTAGAATCTTGTATAACTAAGCAGTTAAGTAAATCAGGACAAGCTCAAGATCCTCTATAAGCGTTTATGTTTAGAACTCGACAAATCCCAGTAGATGAATAATGCAATTACTATTTACTTAACTTTGTTGCCACTTGCACGCATATACATATATACATATGTACATATTTATGTATATATAGATATATACATCTTGTTAACATAGTGAAACATGGAATTAGTTGTTGGAATCAATTCCTTGTTTTCAAACAATGTTTGAGCAAGGATTATATGCAATGCAAAATAACAATAATAGAGATAACAGACATAATATACTGTATGAATCAAATCAATTGTATGTATTGCTCTGGAAAATAAGCTGCTCCCAGCCAGTCTTGCTGTAAAGTACAGCAGTTCTACATTGTCTTATTCCTCATTGCCATTAGATGTTTCAAATGAACTAGTGGTGATAGAAAATAAACATGTAGGAAGAGATTCTAGTATTTTCGTAGACGATCTTTCAAGATGATGTTGACGGTACTCTTGTTGACAGCAAAGTGATTAACACCGCAGTATTACAAAACGGTGACATAGTACTGTAATAAAGCCATTTGAACACAATTATACACACACAAAACAACACCACGAGAGTTATATTGTAATAATACAAGCGATACAGCTTCAGAAGTCAATTTTAGTAGTTTTGTATATGTAATAAAACAATGTTCTCGCAGATGGAATTACATACTTTCATAATTTGTTGAAGAGGCTTAAATCTGAATCTTCACACGAGGCGTTAATGCACAAAAGGGATTGATAAAGGGTCGGCGTAACTTCAGTGAATCCCAAAATTTAATTATTTTTATAGCTATCACCGCATAAAAAGTTAGAAGTCCATTTACAAGAGTATGAGGTAATTCTCCTAATATTAATTGGAAAATAATATTGAGAGAGAATGAAAAAAAACGACGAAATATTACGATATGGTTCCAGATTTTGGAAGACATTCTCATCGAAACGGATTCGATGTAAAGAGTTAAATCACTTTGGGTATATTTACCAACATACACAGAAGACAGAATTTGATGAATACTCCGGGTTAGTCGGAGTTGATCGTATAGAAACATTACCGTTGTTTAAATAACTAAACTGTAAATAGACAAGTAACATAAAATATAACTTCAACCCCTAAGATAACAGTCGCAGATCATGTGAATTTTAGCAATCTGATAATAAAGAGCGCATTTGGTACTTTATGCACCTGGAATACTAAATATCAATTTGTAAATCAATATGTTATTAATTTAAATTGTATTTTACATTATTTACTATCATATCAGATCAACATAATTATAAAAAACATTGATAGATTCACATTTTATTATTTATTAAAGTTTAAAATAAAATAAACTCCTCGTGAATGCTGTTAACGGGGTTAAAAGCTGTATTTGTGTTAATTTAGTTGTTGATAATTGCCAAGATTTTCGATCAATGCATATCGGATTCCAGGGTAACAATAATAAGAATTACTCAACTGCAGCATTTTATCTATGTAGAAATTAAATACTCACTTAACTAGCAACAAGTATAACTGATGCTAATAGCATATCCATATTTTCCTAACTAGAAAACACATATTACAAAGGAAAGGAATGCTGAAAAAAAAAATTATTAGAAATTGGATATAATGCAAAATGCGTTCTTAAGTATTTTTGAGATCATCCGTCTAAGGAGCTTCCTTTTGATATCGAATATTTTATTTCCAAACTAATAAATTTACAACTTACCTATTGCACAGGTATAATATATTATTAGTGGATGACATTTTCGCTCTTTGTAACTTCGACTTTGTAACTGTTTCTTCTATGATGCTATCTCGACCATTGCGAGTGATATTCACTTCTCTATTTGAATGATACTGTATCGTTTAGAGAAGATATTTCTTCTACTTCGATTGATATTATTTTCGTTGGGCTTATTGTGAAATACGAACCTGCATAGGCTTTTAAAGTATATGTATTTATGTCTATGTTTTTGTAGCGATCGTTTTTTGTTTGTAACACGTTGTAACATCGTCACTCTGTATATAGCCGTCGTATATACAATACGTGTAATACAATTGTTATAATAATATACACATGTATTAAAGTACAACGATTTTTTTAATTGCAAACCTGCAAATATAAAAAAGTACATACATAACACTTATAACTATATTTTCTTTGGGGACAGGATTGTATGCATTGTAGATAATCTTGTCTTCCATGCCTTAAGATATTCATAAATCAAAAATAACTTATCTGTCATCATTAGATCGTTTTCTCAAATATAACAAAGTTTAGGCAAAGCAAAGGAGATAAACATTTTATACACTGTATACAACTTTGTTACATGGAATCTCAGTACCTATTTTATCGAATAGCCTATATGTAGTGATCAATTAAAACTTCATTAGTTGTACTTCAGCAATAACATAAATACTTAATGAAACATGAATACTGTACGAAGTTTAATAATTTAAGTCAAGTTGTTTCCTCGCGTGTATACTAATGCGATCCCAGGGGCGTACTCATCATACAACGCAGCAGCAAGTAAGATAGATTTTGATTTCTGTTGCTCTAATTGCTTGTTAGTTGTAAGTAATAGTTTGTAATTTGTTTTAGTCTGAGAGAAATATAAACGCAAAGTCCAGCGGGTTGTGCTAATTTGCTTAGAACAGTTATCCTGGAAGGTTTAGTTGTATTCCATTAAGAAACTGTAAGATCATAGGCTTTATTCAATACGTCTAGTACAGTACCGTACAAAAGTTGTCTTACAAGTATCGTATCGGTGTTATTTTAGAGAACACCACCTGGCAAAGGTAAGGAATACACTACTTTCGCGGAAACGTTAACCTTTTACAAAAGTATTGAATGGATTAATATGTACAATTTAACCATTAATAATGTTATGTCTTTCTATATTAATCATTTAGTAAACAATTATAAAATTGATAATACTTCATATCCGTAATGTCGAACTAATAGATCAGTACTACAATTAGGATCACTAGAGGTGAGAATTTTCAAATTCACGTACACAGTACTATGGTTCGGGATTAATCAACTATACTTCGAATAAGCGATTATTACTGATTAGTAGTTTATTAACACTACTCGATGTATGAAGATCTAGTAAAATTTCTATCTTCTAGTAGGTTCGGCGATAATATCCCCTGACTTAGAACCAATTTAAATTTTCTTACTGAAGCCGAGACCTAAATTCTGAGCCAATGAAGTCGTAATGGTAAGTCGATATTATGTGATTCAGGAATGACTAAGAATGACTAAGAAGAAGAATGACTAAGTTCAGTTTGAAATTAATCACATAACAGCTCAGATCACCAACGATGGAGAATTCTCTAGAATAATAACTACAAACGCTGTATGGAATTGATGCAAAATTAAAATGTTATTAGCTGCTTATTTTTCAAAATTGATCAAGGATTTTCTTCTACTACATACTATCTCGAAATGCAACTGAGTATTATCAATATCTATTTACAGTTAGCTCGTTTTCATTCAAGTATACTTTGAAATTCTCTGTCGTAGACTAAAGGTAACCATAGAAAAATAGGTATATTCATTTTTTCCAACAATATTCATCAAGTAGAGCAAACCCCATCTTCCTCTATACAATAAATACAGTTTCACTTGTCACTATATATCTTCGTTCATATTATCCAAATTATTTCAAACAGTACATACCTATGTATATTATTGTTTTAATACGAGATTGCCGGGCGTAATTGTGAGAGTTTACGATTTATCGTTCAGAATCCGGGATAATTTGGTTGTTGGACAGAATGGGCGGCAGTTCTGTGAACTGTAATATGGATCGGTAATACGAGATATCAGACGGAACGAGTATAACTTTTACATAAAACTTAATTATATTATAAATTTCACGATAATAACGCGTGGTTGCATTTGTTCCATTTACGACATTGTGATTGTACGCCAAAATATCAAAGCTTTTAACTAAAAGGTTTATATCTCTTGGGCAAAAGAGGAACGTAACTAGCGACCCACAAAAAGCTTTCAATATTGTTCTATACAAATATGAACAACCTTTGATTTTATTCTTTGCGTCTTAAACTGAACTCCTGAAAAAGGAGTAGCTAATCTCCTTATATTTTCCAGGTGAAAGCGTCTCTTCTTTTACACATTTATATATTTACGCAGTTTTTTTATACAGTGGGTCTGTTGTCTGTTGTCTGGCCATAAATTTTAGGTGCAGTAATATATTTTTCATCCCTTATTAGCCGCGTAGTAAATGTGTGTGTGATGTAGTGGAGCGTGCAGTTGACTATTACTTTTTACTGGGGTAACACTCCAGTTTTGTATATAACTATCAGATAAAAATGAAATCCCAACTCTATATTTTGTTACTTTCTAAAGAAGTAAGTTCGCAAGCTACATATATGCACGAGGCTTTTAAATATTTTTTTACTTTTTAACCAACTTGAGCTAATAATGTTTGTTTGAACATATATTATGTCTTCGTAATTTTTAAACTCCTTTTTCGTGTGGCAAGTATCAACACGGTAATTTTGTTTTATTCAACTTTCTAGATGAATATGCTAAATAAATTCACACAACACAATTGATACATTTTGTTTTGTAGCCAGAGAAATAAATATTATTCAATAAAAAAATTCTTTGAGATAAATTAACAGTTTCAATAACCAAAATATGTAAATATTATTATCCGTGAATGGTATTTAACTAGTACTCCTAAAAGTTATATGACGTTATAAATATTGTAATATTAGATGAATACTTTATCTACCTCAAATTATAGTGGTAATGTTCCAACCGTTAGAGATAGCCTCAATGCACTCGAAGATATAGATACTCCTTCTACGTATTTTATAATCTTTATTGAAGCAATTAGCTGTAAGTATATAGTGTATACAACTTGATGGTGGTGAGATAGTTACAAATTAACAACTGCTGGTTTAGGCTTTTTATTTTAATACTACATTTTGTAAGTAATCACTCCATTTAGTTTATTGAAAATAGTCACATATACATTTACATACACTTGGATCCAGATTAAAGCTTTTTAATTAGGCTAGTTTCACATAAAGTATTATACCATAATTTTCTATATAGGGCTGTCTAATATTCTTACATTCTTAACTCTAGAAACTATTTCAAATTAGGATTATTGTATGTACACTTGCATCATTTGCTTCGCAGACTTTTTATATATTGATTATGTACTTAATTCTAGAAATATAATCTTTTCATTTTGACATAACAAAGTTATACACACGACAACAAAATTTAGTTTAATGTTTATAAAAAAAATCCGTCAACAGTAATTCGTGTCGAGGGAAATTTTAGATTTTTTGCAACAATACACCATATCAATTGCTTACAGAGCTGTGCCTGTAACTGTAAAATGTAATTAACTATTTAACTTAATACATATTTTAGGGGATTACGAAAATTGGAACGGATATATACCGATATACCGACAACGTTCGGAAATTGTATCAGTTACAATATACTGCCCATATACTGCCGTTGGAAATTAATCAGCTGTTTACCGGTAGGAACTCGGTAGATACCTTTCAATCCAATTTTCGTAAACCCCTCGTATACTTGTAACTGTAAGTAGTTACTTTGAAAGTAGAATGTAACTGTATTCGCTTTACACTTACTTCCTCAAATAAGTCTCTGTAACTGTAACTGCAGTATAAGCAGTTCCTGTGTAACTTATACGTAAGTGAAGCTGTAACTGCATTCATTCTCCTTACTGAGAAAACGGTAGTGGTACACAATTATTGTTCATGGAATAAACACAATTGGAAATCTGACTATAATTAAAGTAATATGAATGTATGTATCGCACCAAAGACAAAAAAATGGCGGTCACTTTTTCAAAAATTTGACAAATCTTGTATCTACACTCGAGTTTATGTTACTACTATGTGTTTTGTGTAGTTGGTTATAATAACTCGGCACATAAGTAGAGTATATTAGTGAATAGACGCTTCCGTTTGTTTTTTCTTTTTTATCAAATTGGTTCTTACTGCAATATAAGCAGTGTTTTAAGTTTATGTATTATATGAAAAATTTAAAATAACTACATTGCAGCAAAACAATCGACTTCCCCAAAAATATTCAATGTTACCTAGAACCACCGCCCTAGGATTTTAAATCGTTATCTAGAAACGACATACATAACTCTCAATTTTTATCCTATATGATTAATAAGAAAGAAACTTATCATATTTTGCCATCTCAATTCGTAAGTTTCTTGAAAGTAGCTGCGACTCTATTAAGAGCTGTGCCGTGAAGGAAACATATTTCGCTTACACACGCACTGAGCCGTAATCTCATAATTCACGCACCCCCGTACACATATATGCCCCCGTATTCAAAAATACGTATGTATATCATGGAATGCTATTACCATTATAACATGAACTCTATACTAATATTATTTACTAGAGTCTATAATAAACGTAAAAACTCATACATATACATATAAAATGAAAAGTTATCGCGGCATACATACATATATTATTATTACTGATATTCCTGTATGGCGTGCGAGGTGACGTCGTATCGTCTTTTACGACTGATACTCTACTTTTATATAAGTACATACTACATACATACATCTAGTACAAACTTACATTCACATTTCTACTTCCATTTCTGGTATAGGTGATGATTTACGAAATGCATTACAATCTTCAGTAAGTAACAAATACATTAATAAATTCATTCCATGCATATCAAATCAAAGACTTACAAGGGAAGATTCTTAATCCTAAAAGTTTTGTATGTGAGTAGCCTACCACAATAGATACCCAAAACTATTATTCTTAAAGCAGAAAAAAATCTCACTATCCGTTGAAACAATTTGCAGTTTGTCGCTTGTACCTCAATAATAAAAATAAATACAATATTAGTGTTATATCTTAAAGCATTTTTCTTTTGATACTCTATGCCATATCTGAAAATTATTCTGCATTGTAAATTAAGAAATGTAAGGTTCATCTGCAACCCGGCGCACTACACTTTTTTAAAAATTTCGATGGCATAACAGGAAAAGTGAAACACGGTACTTAAAACAAATATGTCGAACAAAACCGTTCGCTTATCTATCTACCTCTCTATCTACCGCGCGGGTCGAATAGCGAAAAGTTCAATCAGTCTCTTAACTTTCTAGATGAGGCAAAACATTGGAGCAAGAAAGAACCCTACGAGAAAAATTATCACAAATTATTCCACAATTTAATACATTTTAAAAAACAACGGAATAGAAAACTGCCGTTCACGAAATGGGTCTAGTTGAGTGGAGAACCGAAGCCTCCGTTGTAGCTCACCTTGCTGATTTTAGAGCATCCAAATATTGGATACTACATTTCAAGAGAACTTATAGAGTAGCTATAGTAGTGTCCATACAGTGGCACAATCCATGTTATTATCAGCTGACAGCTACACTAGTCTACCAACGATTTTCACAGCATATGAACTAGTTTCTCTTTTATTGTTTTAAAGAAACTAGAGACAAGATTTGACCCGCGTGTTTACGAATCCTTATTACTGCTTTTTGGCTAATCAATAAAAGGATATTTTGTAAACATGTTTTAGGATCAATTAGTTTACAGTATTACAATCAGTTATATACAGGATGATTCGTGAAAATGGCCTATTAAAAGTATTATACAAACGTAGTAGAATTTTAAAAGAAAATATTGCAGTTGTATATGGTTGAATATGAACTATCACGCGAAAATATTATTGAATAAGTGTCACTTCCGGTTAACCGGAAGTGGATATCAACTTCGATTTGTTAAATAGTATGCTATAAAATAAATTACAGATTCAGCTTTCATGATAAATTTTACACATATTTCCTGTATCATATTCTATACCTAAATACCATTCCTTCTTAGTTATTCGCAATTAAAGAAAAAAAGTGACAGATACCGATCTTACTTTATACTGATATTACGTCACGTAGGAATAAAAGAGATGAATGAAATTTTGCATACTGACAGCTGATATTGTATAGTTACACAACATTTCAAGTTCTTCTCTGTAACATTATACAGTGTGCTTAAAAACTTAGTTGCTTATAAATAAGTTCAATCTGCGGAAAGTAGATTTTTTTAAATCGAAAGGTATATATTTTGTTAGATATTCTGATTCTGCAATAGATTCTCTTTTAATCTATATTGGGTGTTCCTATACCTAAAATGGAAGGTGAATAAGTTGTAACGATTTAATTAACCTCCGTACCTAAAATGCTCAGACATATTTACTGAAGCAAGGGTGCTTAGCTCATTTGTTTTACCTTCTTACTAGCCACTTATTTTGACGTCTGTCATTTTCTTAATCGTATTTTCGTAAATTCTTTCCCCTGAATTATACGAATAAGAGATCCTTTAGGCAAATAACACCAGATTTTATTCGAAGAGCAACACTTATAGGATTACCTCTCTGAATATAGAATGCCTCAAAAGAATCGGTTGCCATATCGAGCCATTTAGATTTATTTTTTTTTTATAATTTTTCTACTGTACCTTTTATATTATCTTTTCTATTATTTTAATTTTACGTAATTTGTTATTACTAATTATTTAAACCTTTAATGTAAATTTACTTTATGTTGATTAATCAAATATCGTTTGTTGGGAGCATTTAGTTGAGTTCTTAGATAATCTAAATTTTTTACTGATATTGTTCTCCACCATTGTTCTACGAACATATCGGTTGCTAAAACTTTTGTATCTTAAAATAATAATAGAAATTTTTACTGATCATTGGTTGTAAATCTTTCACTAAACGTTCGATACGTTTATTTTACTATTTGATTACTTTTACTTTGCATAATAAATATATTCGTGATTACTTGATTTGGTCTATTCTCAATGCTAATCCATTATAACACCATATACTGAGAAAAAGGTATTGTACAGAAGCGAAAACAATGTTATTACAAGTAAAATAAAAATTGTAAAAGATACTAAGATTACAATATGTTTTGTAACAAATACAATAATTTTTTATTGTTGTAAAGTAAATACTCGCATTGTTTACCCTAATTATTGTACTGGTGCAGATCTATTTCTTTCAATGTACGCGAGAACAACTAACTTAAATGAGACGTCAAAATAAGTGGCAAGTAAGTATATAAAACAAATAAGCTTCAGTAAATTGAAATATCTGAGCATTCTAGGTATGGAGGCTAATTAAATCGTTATAACTTATTCACTTTCCATTTTTGGTATAGGAACACCTAATACTACTAATAATTCCATTTAAAAAAATCAGAAGATTGTTTAATAATTGTTTAATATTGTTTTCGTTATTGTTATCCATTTTAACTCCTTATTGCAATAATGTAATCCTATATTTAACGCGTAATTATTAATTCACAAGTATCAAACAACGAAGTGTGATTTTGGCGTTAGACTTTGACAATAAATCTTTGAAAACGTTTATTTTCCTTAGCCCACTGGATAAGTATCTATGAGTTATATGTGTATTTTTAAAAAATCTAATTATCTCCTAAACTATTAATTTTAGGTATAGGATATAACGGACATAAAAGATGTAGAATTGAACCCCGAAGACGACTAAGTAATAAAATATGGGGGATGCTATTTGAAAATATGAAGTTATGGTTCTTCAAAATTTCGAAGAGTTAACGTGCGATAGTAAAATAACCACGCAATGTATACAGCCGTTCTCGGCGTTAAAATATACTCCAACATGTTGTTTAAGTATATTACGAATTTTAAATTGATATCCTAAAAATCGAGTGTCCTCTGATTTTTTGAATAAATGTCTGCTAGAGCAAATTTTTTCAGAAAAAATGGAATAACTACAAAACGCCCGAATCAAATCGCAAAAAGTAAAGATGTTCATAAAGCTTAAAAATAGGTGAATCCAAATGTGTAAAACTATACAGGGTGTTCCATTAAAAATAATGAAGTAGATGGCAACTTCCGGTATAACCAGAAGCGCTAGAAATCTAATAATATTTTCATTGAAGAGAACATAATCGACTATGTATAATTCTAAATTTTCAAATTTATATTTTAACCAGAACGCCATATACTTCTAATAAACGGTTTCGCTGAGAGACCCTGTATAACTGTGACCGAAAATCGTTTCAACGAACACTGAGGTTTTCAAATCCTCTTGACACATTTTTCTACACTAAAAAATATAGTTTGCACTAGGGTGAACTATCGCGCAAATTTTTCATTTCGTATCGGAAATCACCTTGTTAGATACTCTAATTGCTTGTATTTTGATCGTTATATTGTATTGTAAGTGTACATAAAATGTAAAATTTCTTTGTTTGCTAGAAATTGCATAAGGTAGTAATAAAAGCTAAAATCAGCATAATGTTTATATTCTTAAATCTATTAATTACAGTAAAAACTTTCTCCCACAGTCCCACGCTGTTATATGTAGGTTTATTATAAGCTTTTAGCTTTCGGATTGGCTTACTTCATTCTCTGTTTCAATAATATAAATTAATTCGTTTTATCATCAGCAATGGTCACCTATGAACGTATTGCTACAATATATGTAATATTACTAATAAATATTACTTATTCTATTGTTTGTTCATTTATCTGTGAGGAACACGACAGTTTATCAATGTTCGTTTGTTAGATATTTTTTCAAACTAGACGAATACTTCTTTGAAACATTATATATCTCTATGATTAATGTAACATTGTATTGTCATAAATCATAAGTAATTAACTTCTAGTTTCTGAGAAAATTTTTGAAATTTTCATTGACTGAACAATTACTACATACTTTGATATTTGCGTTTATATTGTTGTCTTCTTATCGGCACTACGACGTGAATATAAAGGTTACGATTATCATTCACTACGTATACATATACACATATTAGCATGATAAGTACATTGTTATTTTCAAAATCACTTCCTGAGGAGTGAGGAACCTAGTGAAGTAAACGTTAACATACACATAATAATATAACTTCAATTTGCTTCACCTATTTCGAAAGGAAGGTTGTGAATTGTACTAGTGTAATATATTTAGGATTGTTGTACTAAAATATAGAATTGTCTTTTAGTCGTCTCTTTTTTAGAATATGTTTGTATACTTCAATACTCACTATTTTCTAAATTTTGCTAGTGTCTGCAATTAATATTAAAATACTTTCCAATGATTTGCAAATTTCTTTAATTTTTAAGTAAAAAGAGTCTTAATTTGCAAAGACAAAATAGTATCCCAATTAAAATATAGCACTAACCGCATTACCACTAAGCTCAGAAGTAATACTTGTTTGTATTTCATCCTACTTTCAGAACCAAAATGCTGGTATTTTAAAATCAAATTAACGGAATCATTTTGTTTCGATAGCAAATTTTGTTTCTGATGTATTAGTAGATCATCCAGTAACGTTTTGTTGTTTGGTTTGGCCACTTTTACTGTAGTAATATCGTGCTCTGAAATACCTACGTCAGCAATTGTTATCCCAGCCGTTTCTTCTGAAACACATTCAGCAGTTCACCAAACCAACACTTTGCGTCAATATATAGGCTTAGTCGTGGGGAATCGATCAAACTCTAGGAGTGTATTCTACAGGTGAAAATAATCTAAAGAAAATCAAATATTGTTATACGATTTTTATTTGTTTTCGAGTTAGAGCGTAATTAAAAATAAACAAAATTTCAAACATTAAAGTTATGGTATTCTATTGGTATCATCGTTCTTTATAATTTGTTTTCAGAAACACCGCCATTCATTTCTAAACATTTTCTACATCATCTACCAAGGTCGTTGGTTGCGTTCCTGATTGCATCAGGTTGATGTTTGATATTGTCACCAGCATTCCTAATCCTTTCACTTAATACACATAATTCTTTAAGCAGTCCCATAAACAATAATCGAGTGGCGTGACATCTGAAGACCTAAGAGGCCAACCAATATGACTACCATCACCAATCCAACTCCCTGGAAACCTTTCATCCAAATGTTGTTTCACCACACAAGCGTAATGTGCAGGCGTTCCATCGTGCTAGTAGAACATATTATGGATTCTGATTTTTATGGGAACTTCCTCTAGCAGTTCGTGCACTTAATTTTCTAAAAAATGTAAATAGATGTCTCCCCTGAGGCGATTCTTATTTTGCTTCATCCGTAAAAGGTATACGCGATACAGAACGAGGATTATCATTTAACCATCAACAAAATTCCATACGTCTACGATAATCATAAGGTATAGGGTACATTTTTTATGATGGCAGCGCCCTCACTATATCAAAAATAAACTATAGGTAATGACTTTAGACGCATACATACATAAACATAATATACTAAATTTACATTTTAATTGCTATAACTCGAAAACTAATAAAAATCTGATAACAACATTTGAGTTTTTTACATTATCTTCACCTGTAGAATACACTCCTAGAGTTTGGTCGATTCCTCACGACTCACCCTGTATAATTTTATCGACAAATTTTTGTGGATAAAAATGATTTAAATAAAGACGCTTTTCTTATTTATTGAGTGGTTATACAATAAGAATTAATAATGTTGGAATATCATAAACGCCAACAGAATTTGAATCAGCAAGGGCTTCCAATTTTCTTTTAATAGGCGATACAAAGCTATTCAAGTAAACATACATCCTTTAAACTAGATTGACTTGTTCATATTTCATATTCAGACGAAGAATACTTTTCCAAATATATGTACCATCTTTGGCAATTTAAATGCGATTTCTTTATCGGGGAATATTGATTTTGTAAATAAAAGGCTTTGCTTTAAAGTGAATTTAATTACTCTAAAGAAGTTCATCAAAGCAGTACTCTCTTTTAGAGAAATTAAATTTGCTTCAAAGTATAGCCTTTATTTAGTAAATGGCAATTCCTCGCTGAAAAATTCGCATTTAATTTGCCAAAGATGGTACATATATGTCGGAATGGTGATTGTTATTATATTTAGAATCACACTTCTTCAATTGATCAAAGTTAGCCATATCTCTGTCAGTGACATATGATGATATATGTATATACTTACATTATACCTACATATGATATCGTATATGTAATTAAGATTGATCATATTTGTATCCAATATTCGTTGACAGTAATTAAAGTTTGAATACGTGAGCTAAAGATGGTAATTGCCTTACCACCCAGGATTCATAATTAGGTTATTACATATGTATATATATGTATAGGTACATACATCTATTTATATTCGATACTAAACTAGCGTAAAATGGATCGACAAATATCGCTCAAATTATCTCGTGTATTTGGTAATTTATTTCGCCTAATTTATTACAGCTCTCCAACCTGCCAGTTCAGAGAACACCCATTATGTTTGCTTCCTGGCGTTCTATTTTTCTCCATCTATTCGGTCATTAAATTATTAACATTCCTGATGAGTTTTTGCTTCTATTCAAATGATTAATGTGTATTACGCAACGTGCGCGGTGTGGCCGACGGTTTGGAACTCAAGAGTCCTCTTCATTTAAACCGTGATAGCTACTAATGACCCACTCATTGACTATTCTGACTGCATAGAAACTTTCTCATTCGATAAATGTATAAAAATCTGTGCAAGCACGTGAGCTTCCTCGCTTAATTGTAGAAAAATCATTCACGCATCGACACTTTTTACTGGTTTAACAACTACTTTTTTTGATAGGACAAAATTAAGCCTCGCTATTGAAGAACGTGTAAACTATTAAAAGTAATTATTATAATTACATGGAATAGATTTAGATAGCTCTAACCTTTGTATTAGTAGAATTTATTTTTTTTTTCATTAATTTTCAATACTATTACATATATTTTGACATTAAAAGTTTGTTGCTGTCTATAGGATTTATAAAAAAAGCCGTTTCAATATGCCACATTAGATATATTGCGCGAGTTCGATAAATCTGATAATTAAACCACTGCCAGAAATGCTTCATTGCACTGTGTGATATACGAGTGTACAGTTTATCAGTGTCTGTTGATATGTGATTTCGGTGGCTACTATTAATCATGAATATATTGATACCATTCACATGTGTTTCGTTACTTAATCGCATCATTTTACAACCACAAATGTAAAACGATATCAGACTATTACACACGTATGCACATGTCGTTATTTTCTGATAAAGCAACCTATTTGAAATTTTGCCCATAATTCCATATAAAGTATTCCTTCCAGGTGTGCCTTGCCTAATAACTACGCAGCACACAAAAATCAACGTAGTAAAGTAGTAGTATTTATCCAACAGAATAAGGCTATTTACAAAATTAAAATAAAAGCTATACATATAGTTTTATTTAAGAATTAGGTACTTGCGTCCAGTTACAATTGAACAAAATCAAGTAGTAAAGAGGGTTGGCCAAACTAAGTAGATGGTATATCGAATTAACCTTGCATGTATATGTAAGTTACAATATTATATTCCTCCACATTTCTGTTGAACTTACTTGTGCACCAGGCGCACAGCTGATCAAGCTACTTATGGAGAAAAGTGATTCGTAGACTCAGTGTATAGTTACAAAACCATTCATTTGGAAAAAAATCAGAAAGGAAATTTAGAGCACCTTAGCCACCAATATTTTATACATACGCAATACTATGGGGACTAAATTGCTCATTAGCTGTACCAGAAATGAGAAAAATGTAAATTAAGACCGATATATATATATTAAATAATGCTTGCCTTGTGTGAAGTATATTATAAGATATTAATCAGTACTTATTTTAAAAACGCATAAAATGGTCTTCACCATCAAATTCTTTACTCCCAACAGAGTGAATAATATCAATTCATCTGTGATTAATTTAATATCCACATCATATTGCATTATTTTAGCATATGTTCTAACGCATTCTCGACATAACTATAATAATTACCAACCGACAGTAAACAGGGCAGACGGGCACGCACGCTCTCGTTGAGTGCATTAGACTAACTGTCCCATACATACAACACACAATACATCTGAAATGTGGAAGTTTAACTGTCCATATATATTTGTAGGTCAGATTCGGCAAAAGTGTCACACACAATTAATAGAATGGAATAGAATATTTATTTGTTCCTAGAGAACAAGATATTTAGAAATTAGTCAAGCGTACCTGATACACAATTACGCAGAAATACACAACAGGGATAATATCTAAACTAACAAATTCTTCACATACAAATAACATAAATAGTAAAAGTATATATAAAATAGTTAGCACAGATATTCTTTGCACCTGGAAATTAATGTTAGCACTGGCGATAGTAATCAAACAAGCGAAATATTAAAAATAGTCCTAAAAAGCTGAAATTGAAAAAGACACATCATTCAAAACGTATTTTTGACATTAATTTCTGCATGATATTAATGTCAAAAACACGTTTCGAATTTTTGTAGAAAATATTCCATAGTAATCTTCAGAAGAAGAAACGCCGTAGTTTCAAGCAACAACAGGGAGCTAGAACACAAAGTTTACATTGCAACAAAACAGTTCGAACATTTATCATAGCTGAGAATCATTTACATGAAACAAGAGAATTGTTTAAAACACTAATTTTGATATTTAATAACTTAAAATTTGTTCGAACATATCTCGAGTCTGATACTTTAGTCTTCTATTATTAAAATACAGTAAAACGAGCGGCATCTAAAAATATTAATAAACATACTGAAAGACTGGCTAACGACATCCTTAGCATATCACAGGAATGGTTTAATAATAAACTATCGTTAAGTCGTGAGAAAACAAAATATCTGGTGTTTCCTACAAGACGCTACTACTACCATGTCACTGCAACTTGATGGCCAAATCCTTACCAATTGTGAATCGACACAATTTCTGGGAATAAGTTTACAAGAAAACCTATTGTGGAAGGAACATTGCAAAAGTCTAGCAAGCGCGGTATCAACAAAACCATCTTTCGGCACCTATATTCAAAGCTATCAATAGATACTCTTATGTCTGTCTACTACGCGGAAGCGATGTTTTTACTGCACAGAAAGCGTTGGTAAGGTCTATAATTGGAGCGTACTTCATCGAACCTTCCCGTCCAATTTTCCAATATCTAAACATACTTCCATTACCTTGTCTATGCACCTTAGCTACTTACATATTCGAGAAGAGAGACAGCTTCGAAAAACGATCAGATACTCATGGCTATGACACCAGAAGAAAGAGCGAGCTCTGTATGCCCATAGTGTACTTTACAGATTACTCAAGTCCAAACAATCTTGGCCTAAGAATTTTTAACAAGCTACCACCAATTAAATTAAGATTAAAACTGTTTCTGATGCAGTACTTGTTTGCTCGACTAATGAGTTCTTAGTAGCATAGTTATGCGCTTATAGCAATTATATATTGTATGTAATAGGCTTCATGTATTGCTAATTAAGTATTTACTTTTTTTTTACTACGATTAGTAGATTTTTTTGTTTTGTATTTATGTTATTGACCTATTACATACACTTGTGTGGTTTAGTAATAAATTTATTCTTTATATTGCCTCTTTTGCGCTTTAAATTACAGATGTATTGATCTCAATAGCAATTTAACTTTGCTCTGTTGTATCCCATAATTTAATTATTATTACTTCGTAATTATTCATGAGCTGAGTTTGATTGAATTTAAGCGCATTAAACTTTACTGGTTTGGATCTTTTATTCTCTATAGTAGGATAAATGAAACATCCAACATAACGTCCGTCAAATCTAATGAAATTGTATTAATTCCTACATCACTTGTGTTGTTTTGAAGAGTGACAGCGATCTTACCACAACTGGATTGTTTTCGTTTGTTTTAGATATACATATATTATATATCATAAGCATGTTATGTCGCATGACACTACCAGATCAACCAAAACTATAAGAGTTATGGAAAGTCCATAATCGTTTAAAAATCTAAGAATTCTTTCCACTGGAATTATTGTTATAAACTACGGAGTCTTACAACTACCGTCATCAATTATGAAAAGCGAACAAAAAGTATAAATCGGAGATATATACTCAAAATGGTGAACAATTGTGGAAATTCTTAAGAGACACAGGTGTAGCGAATAAAGAAAAATATAATATTCCAAACAACTTAAGAAATGCAAATCAATTAATAATTTCTTTATTCATTCAATTCCAATTTTATTTTTTGAGTAGGAAAAGTATTGATTTAACCTCCAAATTCAATCATTGTTCATACTATGTATTTCATACTAGTTACGCCATAGTATTGTCACATATTATAGGCAGCGGTGTGTTTCTTCGAGTGTGTTCGGACAGATGTTCTCTCAATTTATATCTCCACGTTTACAATATTACATATAGTTTACTGAATGTCAGATCTACACTGACGATTCACAAATATAAAACCTAGTTTTTTGCTTGGCAAGTATAAAGAACATCTATACCTAACAGCCACGTGTCACGCACTCTTTCTAAATCCTTTAAGGACGGAAGTTATGTCACTTGGACCAAACCTCATCAGGTTCTAAGTTCCATATCAAAATTAATACCGCGGTCGATGACAATGTTATCTCGCTACGTACTACAGTAAAAACCTGGATGTAATACTAAACAGTGAATTTAGTTTTGCTGAACAGATTATTAGGTGCAATCAATGCAGTTATCCTTCCTTAAAAGCCAACCAGGGCATTAGAGCACTTCTAAACTCAAAATCAAAGATATTCCTTTGTGAATCGTTGATTCTCTCACATATTAGATTCTGCAAACCTTAATATAATTTCTGTATGTCATCCAATAAAATTCAGAAACTTCTAAAGACATATTAGCGACTTATATATTTGGAGTTGGTCGCGGACGGATAATTTCCCACAAACTGGAAGTGGCTTAATAGGAGCAGCATATTCTGTTGCGATCTATTCAAACATCATTTCAACGTCCATTTAGACTGGATCTTCGTGCGCTTAATATTCGTCTCAAGGGTGCTTAACCCTACCTATGCATAAAATTTATTAATTGTCCGAGATGTCTAGACGTTAATCGGCATTTCGTATGAAACAGGATACATGTATGGTAGGTTCTAGATGAATATCTGCACGTAATCCTAGCTAGACAGGAAAGAAAATTAGAATTTTAGAGATACATATACCGCAATTCTACATTTAAAATTTTATGTAGAGTAAAATATTGTAAAACAGAAGCATTGGGTGCCATAAAATTTATAGACCACTACATAATGAATGTTGTCGATTCTGTTATTCTGTACAGTGATTATCAGGGTCTTCATTAAAATTTTCGTAGGTACTTAACTATAGATTAGTAGACGAAGAATAAATGTCTTTCTTCTTGCTACGATAATATACGAAAGTTATTTGCTCGCACTGTATTCTGCCTATTGTCGTGTAATGGAAAAATCAATTAATAACTCTCTAACTTTCATTTTTAAAATAAAATATTTAGTTTTTACACACATAACGTAACCCACTTCTTCTTTGTGTCTAATTAAATCTAAACATAATAATCAAACTCGCATTATTTTCAAATTTGGACACGTATAATGTAAAAATACGTGATGTAGGATATTGAATTACATATTAGTTCGTAATTATAATGGTCATTCAACTGGATTCCATCGAAATAATATTTTGCTTGCTCAACCACTGTAAAACTTCATGTATTCGGAAATTCGTATGTATAGGCTTACTGTAAACGTAATTACAATAGATCGCTTACCACACACGTGTCCTACTAACTACAATTGTATTTTGGAACTGCTGGTACTGCTTGTCGTATGTTCGCATTGTGTGTGCTTATTCAAATGCCGACAATGATTATGTACTAAACAGTCAATGGAATAAAAGTAAATATAGAAGCGAGGACCGAATTTTTATCGATATTATGCTCCAACGTTAATGACGGTATTCTTCCTGCCATCGGCAAAAACATCTGCGTATGATAGATATCTTCACAAAAGATTTGAACAGCTGACGCAAGCCACACTTCCAGATGGATAAAGTTGTACGTTCTGCGAAGTATTTGATCTAATATCTGCAAAACCAACAACAAATCAGGGCGTTAGCGTTAAAATTAATATATCGGCTTTTTCATTTCTTCTCCACTGGGAGATATGTAGGTTTGTATGTTATCCATTATCAAAACAACAAGAACGTTGGGCAAACAGATTTTTGTAATAATGCGCTCTTCACTTAGAGCTATAAATAAGTTAAAACAACTTACATTTGTAATTCATGTAAATTATGCAAATATAAAACCCAACATTATTCTCCTGTAATAATGCATACGCACGTTTCCAAAGTGGGCAGTGTGAGTACAGTATCGTGCAATCGAATTAGGACCACTGCGTAAAATTTAATTTTTTCAACAGAACTTAAACATTTCACCTGCACATTCATTTATTACTTATAAAGATATCATTAGAACGTAAAATAGTAACAAGCATTAATATTTCTTTAAACCACCCAATGCTTTGATAACGACAGCAATTCTTTTAGGTATACTTCATATGTAGCCAATAGCGATTTCTGTTGGTTGGACATCGTTTTCTCAAGTTTTAAATATTAACGACAGTATTTGGTAGAGTAAACATACGACGTCTCAAGCAGCCCCAGATATTCTATATCTATCTGATTCAAATTTGGAGAGTTACCTGGCCATGGCAATACCTTAATATATGCTATTTCCATAAGATTATGAATGGTTTTGGCCCTGTGATGGTGTACCATCGTGCACAAATACTCGTATGTACGAATCATTATCTGTTCGTAATTTATGCATGTATGGCCTAACATACTGCTCTACAACTTGTTGATACTGAATTTGCTTCATACTATCATTAACCAACTACAGGGGTCCAAAGCATTTTGCTGATATACACGACGACGAAAATTTACTTACACATTATAATACGACGCAGTATCAGCGATTACTACAGCACGGGTAGGCCAAATCGGTATTAATTTTTCTTGAAACCATTTTTCGCAATTTTTTGCATTCATATAATTATAGTAAAATATTCTGTATCGTTAGCAGATATAACTGGTTGCACATAGAAATAGTCGTGTAGGTCATTTTTGTATTTTTAACAACGTCTAGAACCAGTCCTTCATATTTGAATGGCAAAGAGGGAAAACACAATGCAGTTATCACACATAATTAGGTAAGTATCAATGTTTTAGTTACACTACATCTTAGTCTGATATGAAACCCACTGTACATACATATATCTGTAAATAACAAATAATGCTGTAAACTGTGTTGTTGTTGTTTATAAAATTAAAATAAAAAATGCAAAGTGCACTGTTGCACATGTCTGACTTACTTGCACCGATCTGATGATTCCGAAAGGAACTATTGTTGAAAATTGACCTTATAGTAATACAACAACTTATATTTTTATATGTACATATATCTTTTACATATTTTAGCTAACGACTTGTTTTATATCTAGAACTTTATAATATTATTAAGACTATACCTAAACTAGACAACAAATGACATTGTCATGAACTGCCCCGAATGTTAAGAGGTAATAACAATTATGTTATTGCTCGAGATGATATCACCGAAATAGGAACTAGATTCAAATGTAAGATATTCAAGTGCAAGTTTTCTTGTTGATACCAAAAAAGTAGTATCTTAGAAAGAGTTTATTATTGAAATAATTATTATCAAGGAAATTGAAAGAAAAATTACCGGCGATTTATTTATTAATTTTCAAAATTAAAACATTCCTGTTTCAACTTTTCAATTTTTGCTTTCATCGGAAATTTTTTCCCATTTTGTGTAACGATCTGATTTTATAAATCTCAAATTTGTAAAAATTATTACAAGTAGTGTTAAGAATTATTGTAGATTATTTTTACTTCATATTTTATTTAAATCTTATAGGCTGAGTCTGTAACTCATAAGTTATATTTATTACAAGTATTATATCTGTCCTCATAGATTATTTATGTATATTTTTATTAGTATTGTGCTCTATGTTTCCGAAATGTATTTCCACATTTAATTCCTTTTTGTTCGTACCAATGTCCAATAATTTTATATATGTATATATCTACATCAATTAACTTTATAGTAATTATGTTTACTTTACTTGTCATTACAGAATGTATAACAAATATAAAAGGAAAATTTTTGATTAAGGTAAAAATTGAACAAACGCCAATTCAGCGGTAACCCACAAAATTATGTTTATTAGCCACTGCGATGAAGAGAAGGTTATTCAAATCAAAATATAAAAATCTGCTTCATTTCTAACTAGTTCTTGGTACACAATAAAATAAACTTTTAGGAGCTCTATTATTTGTTTTACTTTGACTGATACGTCAAAATATTATTTTTATGAAGATTGAGGCTAATATACAGTAGGTATGGAACGTAGCGAAGTTAAATGAAGAAACCTTGGCGACCATGACCCTCATACGTCACGCTTGTGACGCCTGCTTGCCGCGGAGAAGAAAACACAATAGAAGATCTGCGTATTGGTAGAACTACGAGTGCACGACCCTTCGGAAAAGATGCTTGCAGCTTAGACGGAGAATAACCAGAGTGAGACGACGAGATCCGATTGCGGCAGAATTAGAATCTGATGATTTTAGGAACGCGAAGAGAGATCTCAAGAATGCCATCTGCAGAAGCGTATGTGGAAGGAGCTGCGGCAGGATGTTGACAACGATGGGGCTTGGGTATAAGATCGTCATGCACAAGCTTGCGACGAAGACAGCGAAACCAGTTCCTGAACGAGATCGGATGCGAAATATCGTTGACACGCTGTTCCCTACCCATCCGGAGAGAACTGTGGAAATAGAGGACGAGCTATTGAACGAGATCCCGCTATTTAGCGAAGATTAATGGTCAAGAGCGACGAACGTTCTGCAAAACAGGAAGGCACCTAGACCCGACGGAATTCCAGCGGAAGCCCTCAAGACCGTGGCATGCGTCTGTCCAGAACTACTTCTGAATATCTACAACAGCTGTTTAACAGAATGAGCTCTCTGCAAAAGATGGAAGGTTCAGCGACTAGTGCTGATAAGTAAAGGGAAGGCCGACCCCATCATAGCATCGGCATACAGACCGCTATGTATGGCAAGATACTGGAAAGACTGCTCAAGACACGACTGGAAAGCAGCATAGACGACGCGGGAGGCCTGTCCGAGAGACAATATAGCTTCAGGAAGGGACACCCTACGGTGGGCCCCGTGGCGCATGTAGTAAATACCTTCGAAGCCGGCCAACGGGGAAGTCATTACTCGAGACCCCTGGAGATGCTCGTCACATTGGACGTAAGAAACGCCTTCAACTCGGCGAGATGGGACGTCATTCTGGACGCCTTGCAGTATAAGTTCGACACGCCATCCTTTTTTTTTGTGGAGGAGAGGAAAATCTTGCATAAGACTTCCGCAGCTAGGTGGTGGCGTGCGGGGTGTGTCAGATTCTTACTGACTAAAAACCTGTCCCCCTTCTCGTCTCGCTCAGTGCATCGGGAACCGCTTTCGCATTACTTCGATGTCAGTGAGCCGTTTTAGCTAACTGCTATTTGTCGTTCTTCTTTCTCTTTGGACTCTACGACGTGTCTTATGCACTCGTACATACTTGACCATGCCTCCCCCGTTGTAGTTAGTCCCTGTCTCATACTTTCCAGGTTGAAAACGGAGCCTGTCGTTGCCTTGTATACCTCCCTATCCTCTTGCCATCTTCTGCATATGAACAGTGTGTTCCACGTCGTCTGTTTCCCCACAGTAGGTACACTGGTCCGTGTCTGCCCGTCGCATCCGATATAGGTATGCCCTGAAGCAGCCGTGTCCCGAAAGGGCTTGAGTGAGGAAGTAGTCGGTTTCCCCGCATCGCCTGTCGACCCAGGTAGCAATATCCGGGATCAACCGCCACATCCATCTTCCATTGGAACCGGACTTTTCTGGCCACTTCTTCGCGCATGCTGGCCTGAAAACCTCTTTTGGTTCCCCCTCGTACCGTCTTTTCCTTTCCTCGATCATTAATTGTATAGGGAGCAGTCCTGCTATGACGCCAGCTCCTTCTGTGGATATGGTCCTATATGCGCTGTATATCCTTATGCTTGCCAGCCTCGACACGCCATCCTATTTACTTAGCATGATACGCAGCTACCTTAGTGACAGGAAGCTAGTCTACGACACTGCACGCGGGCCGTGCACGAAGAAGATAACAGCAGGAGCGGCGCAGGGTTTCATATTGAGCCCTGACTTATGGAATATGTCCTACCACGAGATCCTCCGAATGCAATTGCCGCAACATGACGTAGCAGCAGTCATCCTAGCGCGTGTTGAGGCGGATGCCCAGAGAAGGTTCAACCAGACAATGAGAAGAGTTACCACGTGGGTGGAAGAACACAGCCTGGTCCTGGCAATGGAGAAGACTGAGGTGGTTCTACTGACCAGGAGAAGAATTCCTAGGGAGATCCAGATGACGGTGAATACGGAAGTCATGATTACTAGAGCTTCTGTGAAATATCTCGGACTGCGGCCCGACACCAAAATGACCTTCTGGCAACAGATCCAGTTGTCGAGCGATAAGGCCGCTAAGATAACGACGACGCTGAGCCGAGTAATAACTAACGTAGGAGGACCGACGGCAAGTAAACGCCGGCTTCTAATGACAGTCACTCATTCCATACTCTTGTATGGAAGCAAGATCTGGGCTGACGCTTTACAGCAAAACAAGTACGGAAAGCGGATGGCATCAGCACAGCGACAGGGAGCCGTTAGGATCGTCCGCGCATACCGCACGGTTTCCAAACCGGCGGTGCTAGTGACTGCAGGAGTAAGCCCGATAGACCTACTGGCTCAAGAACAGAAGAGAGTCTACGAGACACGACGAGACGTCGGTGCACGACAAGCAAGAGCGGAGGCTAAAGCGCTCACACGACAATGTTGGCAAGAGCGCTGGCAGAACGATACGATAGGACTGTGGACGGCCAGACTCATCCGCAACATCACGGAGTGGATGGTTCGAGACCATGGCGAGGTAAACTACTACCTGATCCAGTTTTTCAGCGGACACAACGCACACCTGGCTCGAATGCGTAAATCAGAGAACGCGCCATGTCAATATCACGATTCTACAGAAGATGGCGTTGAGCACACCTTCTTCGACTGCGAGAGATGGAGTGACTACAGAGTCGTACTACAAGACGAAGTATGACCTCTAACGCCGGATATCGTCGTGCAAACGATGCTGTCTGGAAACGACCACTGGCAGAAGATCGCCACGTTCGTCGAGAAGGTGCTGAAAGAGAAGATTTTATATTTAACAATTACAAACGATTTATATTATTACAAACCGTTTATTCAATTTGTGTGTACTCCCTTAGTATAGTACTCGACGTAATGTTATATCGCATTCAGGTGTAGCACACCTACGTGGTGCACTAGATAACTTACGAAAGCACAACATTAATTATTCTTTTGTAGTATTTGTTCGAATCGTAATATAAATATTTCTATTTTTTGCTATCCGCTGTTTTGAAGGTATTACAACCATACATTCAAACCGTGAAGACTTCCTTTTCCGTAGCGGCTTAGCATAATTAAGTCGTTTGAATCTGTAAATACCAAATTTGCCGCAGGTATTTCTATGCTACGTTACGTATCCTGCATTCAATACGGGCCCGTACAGTTACAAATTCTTCACAAGAGCAAACGCTTATTTGTAATTTATTTACTGCGCACCCTAGTTTGCATTTGAAACGATCGAAACTGGAAAATACGACCACAATTAACCGCAGCAAATACACGCAATTTAACATTTATTGCCTTTTTGTTCGTCATTGCATTTGTTTATGGACCGTTAGTGTTTTGCCAGAGGCTAGCTGGAGATCGTTTCATTGTTTGGGTTGGCATTTGATTTCTGTGATCCAGAAGTGTAAACAATAAATATGTTTTTATATATCAGTAACTCTGTTTCTATATTTCTTTCAATGGTTTATTATTTATAATTTACAATAATAACTAACAAGTAAGTCGTTTTCAGTTCGCATTATATATTTATATTATCTCGATAAATTTGAGTAACTAATAATCAGCTTCATTTTTATTTCACATAACACCTTAGAAATTTGTTCCCTTATAGAGAACTTTATTAGTAGATAATGTTCACTACAAACTACTGAAGCGTTATATAACGTGTTTGGATGTTTAACTAGAAATATTTTGCAACAATCAAAGATCAAAAGTAAATCAAGGTGGCTTACAGAGGCACTTTATAGACTGTCGGAGAAAATTTACCAACACACTTCGCATATTTCAAACGTGTATAGATACAAACATAATCTTTGGTGTATACTAGCATGCCACTGAGGCCAGATGGTTTATCTCTCCGAGATAAAGCAAATCGTATACTATCTTTCCATAGCTAGAATATAGCAATCTGACGGATCTAGCCTATTCTTTGGAGTGTAAAAATTTTCCCACCAAACCCTCTTATGGGGAATCAGCATTTATTTCAAATACATTTAAATACTGAAAGTGAGATTTAAAAAAAGATGGAGATATCATGCCCAAAACTGCTAGATGATGAAGTAGAAGAAGGTGTGCATGTATGCACATTGTTTTAACAATAGACAAAATTTTATAGTTATGGATATACGTAAGAATTTACCAACAGGACAATTTTTCGATGTGCCAGCAACTCTCTATGTTATTTAGTTTATATAATTAGCGAAGCGCCTACGAACACAGACCGAATTAAAACGAATTTGTTCTATTCGATGGATTGCCTGTATTTTTGTGAAAAAAGTGTTTAGTAAGTACTCTACTTCTTTTTTTAAACACGTTGACCAATAAACAAAACTCAAAATATTCTACGGTTACAGATTAATTGGAATTAGTCGGTTTTAAATTTATTTTTCACCTTTGCTTTTTCAACAACATTCCAATACTTTTAAAAGGGACTAACCATTCCTTACAAAAGTTGACTTCTAATACATCTGCTGCAAATTATTAAACTATAAATGAAATTAATTTATTTAACTATTCAAAAACATAAAAATAAATTATTATATTTTGAAAATATTTACAAAGATGGCGAACAAGTTTGCGTTGAAAGTAACATTGAAATTACAGCGGAATAACCTCGTAGACGAAGAAAATTTTCATAAAGTTTGAAACGCTTAATTTTAGGAAAATGTTCAACATTTGAAAAGAGAATCGATTTTAGAAAGAGTCGTACATAAAGTAAAAATATTTATTGCTGCTCTTGAACGCATTTTATCTGAACTACATATATCTAAGAAATTTGGAAATAATCCAGAAATATCGAGCGACATTGATGTCTACTACTAAGAACTGCTTGAATTCTGATTAGATTTAAAGACTTTCAACAGCTCATTATAAAATAATAATAATAAAGTTAATGCAAGAGTTTTTTTTATAGTTTAGTAAGTTAGACAGTTGCGAGGGAACAAAAGTGGAACACCAAAATAAAAATGGCTTGCACTATTCTGTTTATTTCCTTTTCACAATAGAAACTTATCGAATTATAATAAATGTATGTATCTTTTTTAATTGTCAGGTGTCCACTCTATGCCCTCCCAAAAATTCCATTGCCCTATAATCACAAATTTGAGTTATAAAGGTTGGGCTTGTGAATGATGTCCAACAGTATAAAGTACAGTGAACCGCGTGCTTTAGTACTGGGACCTCTCGGGAGCAGTCGGCTATCTATCATCGTACATAAGGGTTATATTTATAAAGTTTTATGGCACTTTGAGTCAGTACTAAAGCACATCACTGTACATATTCGCTTACTAAAAAATTTACCTGACAAATATGATGTTTTATCAATATACCGGGATATTATTTGCAATCTGTGGATTGCATTCTGGCCGACTGCATACAGGCGCACGATTCGGCCCCCTCACCTCGCAGTAGTATGAATGAGGGCTTCGCTGAATTGATTGAAATTGAAAAAATCGATGTGACGATAGCATTTTCTTGTAGTTAGACAAGGGTAATGAACAGTGGTAGATACCTGCCGTTAGACAGCGATAGCATACAACACACAATTGTCCAGCAGAATAGCATGCGTATTTCTTGACTTTGTTAACTCATAGAAATCATATTTTCATCCTTATTTTACTCATATAGAGAGGATCATCACATTAAAAGTTAGCTCTTGGTATATAGAATCAGTATAGAAGTTAAGAATTCACGGCACATAGTATTTATAGCATTTATTGGCGTGATCATATAGATATAGATATTGTCAGTGCAACATTCAAATATACATACAGTGAAAACAAAAAACAGACATGTTATCACTAGAACTAGATTCGAAGTAGATACAATTTAAAATTCAATAATTGCGTCTCCGAATGTACATACATTAGAATACCAAAGGCAAAATGCAGTCCTACCAGGCAAAAAACTCGCTAGTAGAGTAGACATAGCACTCGAGTAACACGGATTTTTAAGATTTTTAAATATCTTAAAATTTGGTTCCAGTTTTAAGGTCTCTGGAAGTGAGTTAAATAACCTCATTCCCATCGAACTGGGTGCCCTGCGCGATAAATTTAATTTGTTTTTTGGTATAACACAGTCGTTCCTACCTCTAATGTTATATGCATGATTGTCAGAGTTTTTCAAAAAGTCATTTCTATTTTTGAAAGTAAAACATAAAAGTTCTGGTATATATGTACTAGGTAAAGGTAGGTAGTATACCGTACTCTTTGAAGAATGGCCGACAATTTACACCAGCTAAACAGCGAATAATGCGCTTTTGTGCTAGAAATTCACTCTGCGCATGTTACAAGGATCCCCAAAATATTATGTCGTGCATAATTATGGAATGAATTTCAGCAAAATAAAATGATTGTAGGTAAGTTACATTCAAAATAGATTTCAGGTTTCTTAATAGATAACATGAGGTATTTAGTTTTTTAATTACTAATTCACAGTGATTTTTCTAATTCAAATTCTCATACAACTGAAAACCAACTAGAGATATGCTCAAATTACAATTACATATGGAATGGGAGTACTAAATACAATATAATTTGTTTTATCAGTATTCAAATGTAAACTGTTTACACTGAACCATTGACTAAGTTTACTAAGTACATCGATTATGATCGTTTCTAAGCCTACCAATTCTGGACTAGATACTACGGCAGTTGTATTGTCGGCATAAATAAAAAGGGAGGAATCTATGAAGGAAGTTATATCGTTTATAAATAATAAAAACAAAATAGGTCCCAGGATAGAACCCTGGGGTACACCCACTGTAAGCTGTAAAGTCGCAGATGCGAAATTTCTTACATTTCTATCTTTTAGTCTATATGAAATCTCTACAAATTGAACTCTATTCGACAAATATGACTCGAGCTATCGCGCCACGACAGCGACAACGCGAATTCAGTAATATTCCATCTTTCTTAACAGTAGATCATGTTCAATACAGTCAAATGTGCGTGAGGTCATCAAACACCCTAGCAATACGATTTCCCTCTTCCAGTGCCTGAACAACGATATTTATAAAAGAATGAACCGCTGCCACACAGAGAAAAATGTTCTTGAATTAAGAAAATATGCTGTTTTACCCTAATATTTTTAATGCTAGAATATTTCTGTTTTGATTCAAACACATTTTCTTGGAATAAGTAAGTGCGTTTAATACAATCTAGACTATGTTTGATGTAAAATACGTATTTGATCTGAATAACTTCCCTATTTGTGAAATAGCTGAATTGCAAATTTCGAGCAGTTGCGTTCGAGATTATATGTGTATATTAGTGATGTGTAAAACTGCTATTTTTCATTATAAGCTACAAACTGCTACTGCTACTTTTCGTTAGCAGTTTAAAAAAACGGATACTTTTTGTAGCAGTTTCGTTTTATCGGTTTTATACAGCTTCTCTGCTACAACGGGATAGAAGATATGATGTCTATAGAGCTGCTATGTCAGAAATATTTACATCGGAAAACTGCTACAAAAAGTAGCAGTTTCTTTTAATATTCGTTAGCTGCTACAAACTGCTAACGATAGTTAGCAGTTTCAAAATAACAGTTTGCTTCGTAGCAACCCATCACTAGTGTATATGAAGCGTTTATACGTGCATTCGACTTCAATCTTTTTATCTGCGTACACCATTTTGCAAGAATTAGATACATATAAGTTTTTTATAGTTAAGGCGTGGAAATTTGCAGTAATAAAAGTACATATTTAATAATGGATTATGTGAAGTGTATTTTAGGTTCATGGGCATTGGAGGAATAATTTCAACCAAACGTTGTACTTGAAGTAAATAATCCATTGGCTAAACTTGCAAATGTCGACCACTGAATTGGCAATTTATAAGCAATTAAACGGAAAGTACAGGTTTTACTGAGTCCAAAACGGACCCCTGTTTCTTGCGGAGATCAGTCTAAGATACCTAAAAATCGTTCTAAAAAGTATTATTTCTAGGTTATGTTTCGCTAGTGTTTTGATATTTCTGCGAGGATTTTCAGTTGATATCCAGTATTAAAAATATCTTCAAATTTAGTCAAAATAGTATCTAAATTTTCATAATTTTTAGAGGATCAGCAACCAACGAATTCCCCACTACTCAAGAGAGGCATTGTTTCCCTGTTTTTAAATTTGAAATAATAGACCAAGCTGTCTTTGATTTATTTTGTGAGTTTACAATCTTATCACCGTAAAATGATTGTCTACGTTGAACTAGCATTGCGTTATGTCTGCATTTAGCCTCACTATAGTGCTCAGAAAGTTCGGGTTACCTTAGTTGTAAGTGATATAAATTGCTAAGTCTATCACTTAAACATTTAACTTCATCATCAATCCAGGCCTTACTAGAAGAAGTTCCACGAATTTGAGTCAATTTTTCTCGAAAATATGCGCCGAAGTAACGTAAAAATGTCTCATAAAAACAATCAAAAGCATCATTGAAATTATTAAAATTGTCAAAATTTCCGAATTGCTTTTTGATTAAAAGAGCGACAGAGTTTTCGATAACTAGTGTTATTATTGTTTAGGGACTTTGTGATACCACACTGAAATGTTATATAATTATGATCAGATACTAGGCAGTTGTGTACCATATAGCTTGCTCCGGGAAAGTCTGTAAAAACATTATCGAGCACTTCGTCCCCCCGCGTAGGTTCACTGACTATAGGCATCATATTAAAAGTAGCTGGCATATGTAATAAATCTTAGCAGGCTAAGTCACGTCTCTCGAAATTAACATTGAAATCGCTTGTCAGTACAATACGCTGTTAACCCTTTTCATAAACAGAATGCAATAAATCTAACAAAACATTTACAAGTCTAACAGTCACCATTAGGATATCTGTAACACACTAAAACAATTATGTTTACACTGCATACATGCCAAACTAATCCACATATTTCTATATCCAGATCAAAACAAAACCTATCTAAGTTTAAGGCAGTATAACTTACACCTGATTTGACCCAAATACCTAATTATGTGATTTTTCCCAAGAAAACTAGTAGCTAATTTATAATTTTAGAAATTATGAGTTCCATATTTAAGAACATAACTTGATATCCTAAAACAAATTTTGATAAGTTTTATTAAAAATTAACTACGCCACGGCAATCCTATCAAGAAAGTCTCTACTGAATGACAATATTAATGTTTTCTGTTTCCATCAATAACGAGTAATAGCCATATAATAAAAACCGCAATAACAGATATACATATACAAGGATAGCTACTTTTGATTTTCTCCATTAAGTTTCATTCAATTTCTTCCTCCTGTAGTTATTGAGATGAAATGGCCGAAATTTGTCCGATATAAGGTATCATATGTCTACATTACACACTCACTGCAATTAGTAAATGTAATGCGGTAATTCGGTAAGGAAAAAACAGTACAACTTGATGGTAATATAATTAACAATATTACCAGGACACAAATGACAGTGAAAAGGAGCCATACGTTTTTATGTCGGTCCTGTAACTAGAGGAGGTTGGATTATTACTAAAGAGGCGAATAAAGTATAACGTGGCTCGATAACTGTAAGACTGTGAATGAATGTCTTCTAGAAGCTTCTTTGAAGCTACGGGTTTGGCAAAAATTTATAACTAATAAAAGCGCTGCATTTTTTCTAAACCACAGCTGTCCGATTAACAATCTTTGATATGCCGTACAACACAATATACCATATTTCTATAATAACATCTTTCGTGAAGTTTAGTCTATCAAATTCATGTACTGAACATGACACATGATATTCAATAAATCTAAGTAACTAAAACTAAAATGTATTTGTTTAGCGTGACATCTTGGCATTTTCAGCTATCAAGTAATGGAAGGCTGTCTTAGATAAACACTAGATGCAATCAGACGCTTTGAAAATAATCTCCTTTCAAAACCAAGTTTCTATCTATATACAGGTGTTCCACAGCAGATTTCGAGTCGAAATGTCACTCGCATGCCAAATTTCTTTCAATTCGGTCTTGCTCTTCGACGCGTACTCTAATACTAATAAGAATAAAGTTCCTACATTTTCTTTTTTCTAAAATAATTAGACTAAACCTAACAATTATGTATGACTGTACTACTATATAATACTACTAACAACCGCAAATTTACCAGAACAGGAGAAGGTACTGTTTAAAAAATAAACTAGAAGGAGAAGGGGCACATGATATTTATGCGGGAGATGTTCTAATAACAGAATTTTATGTGCAGTATTATCTTTATTTGACTGGATTTTACTGCAATCTCTTATCGCCATCAGTTTCTGAGTAAACATGTCGAAGAATAGATGTGAGGCAGTCTTTACGTATAGAAACAAATTTCAATTTATGTCAATAGCATGTAGAGAACTGATTAAGAAACGGTATTCAATAAATAACAGAATAGCAGGTTTACCATTAAGGAAACAAATGTAGGGGGCTGTAAAATTTTACCTGCGTATTTGCTATTATATTAGAAAGAAGTTCTTATCATATTCGCTGTGAACAGTGGTGAATCAGTTTTTAATCAACCACTGACGATACGGACGTTCTATTAGTGTGTTTGTGTGTTTGTATTATTTAAAAGATGCCGAAAGGAAAGCCGATAACTCTGGCAAAGCGATCAGCTATTCTCACATTACACGAAGAAGGATATTCTGTACGTGTAATTGCGGAAAAATGACTAGTGAGCAAATCAACTGTACATCACACTATTCGTCGGTACCAAACCAGCGGTACTTTAGAAGACCGTAATCGACCTGGTCGACCAAAAGTGACGACCCCTGAGGAAGATCGACGCCTTAAAGTGCTAAGCAAGCGAAACCGACGATTGACAGCGCCGGAAATCGCAGCAGAAATGAACACGGCACGCGAGCGACCGATTTCTCTAACAACTACTAAACGTCGTTTAAGACAAGCCGGCCTTTACGGTCGCGTTGCGGTAAAAAAACCATTGTTACGTCGCGGAAATCGGCAAAAGCGTCTACAGTGGGCCAAACAATATAGAAATTGGACGGCAGAAGATTGGAAAAATGTTCTTTGGACAGACGAATCCAAATTCGAAATTTTTGGACAGAAGCGTAGAGTCTTTGTAAGACGAACGAGAGCGGAAAGAATGTTGCGCGAATGTGTCGTTCCCACAGTTAAACACGGTGGTGGTTCTGTGGTGGTTTGGGGTTGTTTCAGCAGTGCAGGAACCGGAGATCTTGTAAAAATTGATGGTATTATGCGCAAAGAGAACTATAGACAAATATTGGAGGAAAACGCTGTGACATCCGGATTGCGTTTGATAGGAGACAACTTTGTGTTTGCACATGATAACGGCCCCAAACATACAGCACGAATTTGCAAAGAGTATTTAACGTCTCAAGAAGAAACAAATGTTCTGCAAATCATGCCCTGGCCACCACAGAGTCCGGATTTGAACCCCATCGAATTACTGTGGGATGAACTTGAAAGACGAATTCGAAATGTTTGTCCAACTTCAAAAAAACATCTGTAGGAGCTTCTTCAAATTGAGTGGAACAACATTCCCGGCGAAACTTTAACCAAATTGACAGAACGTATGCCGCGAGTGGTCCAGGGAGTTTTACGCGCCAAAGGACGCTATTTTGACGAACAGAAGATATAGTATAGTTTTGTAATAAGAATGTTTTGTTTTATTTTTTTATGATATTTCTTTTTCTTATTTGTATATATTTGTAGTTCTAGTATTAAATTTTTAGTTTTGTTTTAATTACTATCATTTTTATTCATATTTTCAATAATTTACTTGCTGTCCTAACTTTAATGGCCGGTAGTGTATATATCTCATAATTTTTATACTGTATTACCCCTATCGTAAATTTTTTAAACTAAGTTGAAATGTTACCTTAACAATATAATGCATAATATTAAATTTATTATACCAAATCTTTCTATGATACCATTACAGTTATTAGAGAGGGCTGGACACTTTAGAGCCGCACTGTTAAATAATACTTGTTTTATATGAAATAGAACAAACTCCTAATTCGATGGATGCAGTTTTCACGAATCACTGCAGTAGCAATTTTAAACAATCTGAACAAGACTCTCTGGTACCAATATAATTATTTTAGTAATATCAATTCTGGTTTGACGAAGTGTGGTGTATTACGCTGTAGAAAAATATTGTTGGTGTTTTGCAATTATTAACACGTTTTCTTCAGGTTATATATCACGTTACTTTTTACCGCGATTAAAATTATAAACTGTATAAAGGTGTTGAGCATACAAAAGGTGTTATTTATAATTTTCTGCTTTATCAAGTTTTACGATTTCACACTGAAAAGTTATGTTATATGACTTTAATAATAATAGGATCAAACGCAATTTATAACCGTAAAGTATTGAAATCATTCTAGCATAAATTACGTGCAAACTTTCTAAAATAATGGCGTATTAAATTATGTGTATATATGTATGTATATGTATAAAATAAAACAGATGTATCTTTGTAATAATATATACCAGTCTACAACCAACAGTTTAGTCTCCAATTTTGTAATCTAAATAAACTAAATATCCTTGACATTCAAATTTTCGCACACATGTTAATATAATGGTAATGGCAAAAATAGCATGTGTACATTTATAAGAAATAAGTAAATATAAAAAAAACAAATCTGAAAGTAGTATTCATCTTTCAAATAAAATTGCGAAAACCAATTTTATCCTGCTGTGGTAAAATAAAAGTAACATTTTTTCTTATCTGATGAAGTTTGCAACGGGACTTCTTCTTAATGACTTCTCGCCAGCTCATTTCGAATTTACTTTTTACTTAATTGCGTTTTAATTCAGTTTCGTAAACGAGCTACGTTCGGTGAATAGATAAAGAGCTTATTGTTCTTTCCTTGCCTAACCTAATGTTAGTACCTATTTTTCTTAAAAAAAAGTAAATGGAGATGGAATAAATTATTTAGTGGAAAAGACGTAATTATATTCTTCAAAGAAACTATAACTAAAACGTATAAACTTTCTGACAAAAGAACGATTCTGGTCGGAAATTATTTTAATGAGGAAGATCTATAGATTTGGTATAATATTGCAACAATTCTAAAGTCATGTTTGAAAGCTGCGTATTATGTATTCGCTAATTTACATTAAACCTAGCACAGCTAAATAGACATTACCTACAAGATTCTCGCATTATCTGTGAGAAGTTCAAAAACTTCAACTGCAATGCATACTTTGTTATAATTTTAAGATGACTCATGTTTCCCTGTTTTGATGGAAAGATATCCTGGATCTTTTATATCCTTCTGACCTAATTCTCATACATTCGCGTTGCTGCAGGGCAGTAAAGGAAAATGCACTTAAAAATGTTGAGTCTTAAACTTTATACCTACATATCTACTTGGATCACTAAAATATCTCTCGGAAATATGCATATCCCGCTTAGATAACGTTTCGTTTACTGACTTGTATTCAAGTTAAATCTTATTAATTGTATACGTATTTTTATATATTGTCTAATATTGCTCTACAAGAAACATAAACCTGCGCAAGTAATCTCTTTAATAGATAATTATCCTATAACATTTCAGCTTACGTTCCACATAATAAATATTTTACGTGAAAGAAATATCTTTATTTAAAAGTATTACTAAAAGTTTACTAATTGTTTTGTTTTCTGTATAAGTGGTTTACTAAAATTAGATGAGACAAACTCGTAGAACACTTCTTAAGTGTGACTGAAAACTAAAAAAGCGTTTGTGCAACTTTGGAATTATATTTGATTCCACATGCCAAGGATGATTCCAAAACAAAAAAATACTGCTCCATATTATATGATTATAAAATATTCAAATATTATATTACAAAATCAAACCTCGCCATCGGGACTGAAGAAGTGAAGTAGTTATCCATCAAAGGCATTCTATGATTGTATAGGACGGGGCTACTTGTGGAGTGATAATATCTGAGCAACCCAAGAGACCCATAGCTATAGTGTGAGTACCAGCAATAGGAATATCCCATGCTAATAGTGAGAAAGACTTATTTTGTACGCAAGCCCAACCACCAAACAAGAACTTTTTGAAATGCCAAGTCGTTGGTTAAACTTAGCACTAAATATTATCAATTAGTTTTTCATTTAACTTCTTTTCTTTTCAATCAATTTGTTTAAATTTTACAGAAGTCATCTCTTTATTTTATTTTTAATGGTCAAGCGATTTACGTGATTTTATATGAAATAAAGTACTTTAATTGCGATATCGTGTTAATAATTATTGAGAATTTTATGCTAAAGAGTTTAAGTAGCAACGGCGCAATAGGGGTTTGTGTTTTAGTTAGAAATCTCGATAGGAGCACTAAATCTATGTAGAGGAAGCTGTCTAGTCTTTCTAAAGTTTAATTTTGGCAGATTAAGTTTCGTATTTTTTTTCCTTTATTGTGATTATTAATATTTTAAGCTTGAACTCTTTATTTTATTTAGACGTTAGTTTACCATTATTACTTATCGTTTTTATCTATTCATTTAAATGGTTTCATTATCCAGCTTGTACGTACAGTGGAGAGCACCTTAACCGACACCGTTATGGAATTTCATAGCCCTTCTTAGCAATCGGAACGGGGACGTCGTAAACTTATACATATATATTGAATACAAAATTGGTCAACTGTAAATTTATGATCTGGTAAACAAACAATCGTCCCTCTGATTCCTGCTATGAGATGAAACTTACATTACATCCATACACATCGATAATAATGCATGTAAATTTGTATATAATGACGTTCCGTAAAAGGAATTTTAAGAAATTCTAAGAAATGAAATGACTGATAATCCGTATGTAATTGTTGTTGCAAAGAGCAATAAAGAACGGGATATAAAACTTATTTCGACCTTAATTATGGCTCCTTTCCTACCCCTTTTCTTCAACCTTTTAATATTTACTTATTAGTGTAATGATTGTTTTTAACAAGTATAAAGTGTATGTATGTATAATTTACTGTTCGCTATTGTCTGTTGCGAATAATAGAGTGATAGTTGTTCAAGACACATTTTTCCAAATTTAATAGTATATCTGCGTCGGCCATTAAAATTGCAGATATTGTAGTTACTTTGTGTATTAGTTTTATATATGTATATGTATAAAAATCGATTTATTACATCTTTGGAACTCACACCTAGCACTACATAAATGTTTTGTTTTTGATAATTCACTTATTTAAAGTAACATTTTCATAGTATATCAAAATAGTTAGTCACACGATACGTTTTTAATAAAATTGTAAGTTATTAAAACGTCTTTAAATTTTATACATACACAGTTTAAGTTTTCATTTATTCCGTTCTCGAAAAAAAAACGACACTTACTAATAATAATAATAATAATAATAATAATAATAATAAATTGCCTTTATTTACAAAAGATAAATAATAAATAATGGTGGTGAGCTCTGGCGAAGTCTAGCTGACGCTACTCATACTCAACCAGGACCCACCACAGTAAATACAAAAAAAAAATACAAAAGCATGCGCGCAACTTAACATAATAATCATATACATATGTACGCACCCACATATACATATTTATACATACAAGGAATAATAATTAACAAAAGAAAAAGAAATATCAAAGGTTACACAACACTACTGCCCAGAAAGAAAATACTGTTTCAAAGAACTGCTGAGCGGCCACCGAGACCCCTGACACATTCAGGAAGGGAGTTATAAAGCTTAACGGCATTATAGCTGAAAGATCGCTCAAATAAAGACGTAGAATGCTGCGGAATCGTAAGTTCAAATTTATACCGAGTATTTAGAACATGTATAAAATGCCGTGGAATTAGGAAACCCTTAAGAGGGGAAGGTGGCGCAGAACGAAGCAACTCATGAACGAAACAAGCCAAGTGCAGTTTACGGCGGTTCTCCATCTTCAACCAACATAGGTTACGGATAAATTCAGAGACATGATCAAATTTACGCAGATCAAAAATCAATCTGCAACAAGAATTCTGAAGTTTTTGAATACGGTATTTGTCTTGTAAAGTCAAGCATGGACCGTAAATAAAGTCGCAATGATCAAACAATGCCAAAACAAGGGATTCGCAAAGTTGTTTCCTCAAGGTATGACTTAGGATGCATCTGTTCATGTATAACATTCTCAAAGACGCATATGACTTTTTAAGTAAGTACGAAACATGAGCTTTAAAGCGAAGATGAGAATCCACATACAATCTCCAAGGTCCCTAGCAACATCAACAAAAGGCAAGCGTATATTGGAGATAGATAATAGTAAATTGGCTTTTAAGAATTCAACACGCTGTCTCGAGCCAAAAAGCAGAACATTAGTTTTATGTGAATTAAGAGCAAGATTGTGTTGAAAAGACAGGCTACTGATCTGTTGTAAAACTAAGTTAATGGTATCCATCGTTTGACGAAATTCATGGATATGAAAGGAATGAAATAACTGGGTATCGTCGGCATAAGCTTGAACTCGGCAAGCTTTAATGGCTTTTAAAATATCAGATGTGTAGATAATGAAAAGTAAAGGGCCCAGTAATGAGCCTTGAGGTACACCAGACAAAATTTCTGTAGTATTAGAGCAGTTGTTATTGCATTTAATCGTCATTGTTCTGCCTGACAAATAAGATCGTAATAACCTAAGTGAGTTCTCACAAAATCCAAAATACTTTAACTTAGCGAGAAGTAATCGATGACAAACAGTATCAAAGGCCTTGGAGTAGTCAAGTAAAATAAGAACACTACACATCCCACTGTCAACAGATGTCATTATATCATTAAGAACAGTAGCAAGAGCGAATGAAGCACTAAATCCAGGCCTAAAGCCTGACTGGCAATCAGGGAGATAGTTATTGTTATTAAAGAAAGAATAAATTTGGCTATAAAGGACTTTTTCCAAAACTTTAGAAAGAGTAGGCAGTATACTAATTATTCTCAAATCTGAAAATGTTGATGGGTTGGAGATCTTAGGCAAAGGAACACCTAACGCGGCCTTCCAAAGAACGGGAAAATACGACTGTTAATTCTTTTTGCGTTATACGTCATTCATTATCATACATATACCGGTTAAGTTGTTTTGATATAAATTTCAAGAGAGAATGATGTTCTAAATACAAATAAGAATTTTATTATTATAAATTATAATGCAACAGTAACAAGAAATACCTAAATATAATCCGTACGCAAGGGTATACCGTACCGGGTACCTGCGAAAATACAGCGGACCATTTAATGTATTCTCCCAAGCTAGGATATCTGTTTTACTCCTACATTGTGTCGATAAGGTCGACGTTTGCTTAGAGGGGTCTCGTTTTAGAAGCTCCCCACTGTACCTATATTAAATATTGTAATAAATCTGACTATATTTGGAATATTTGCGTTTTTTTTTCACTAATTTGGTCAAACCTGTTTTACTTAAGTAATTTCATGTACATGATGGCGCCCTGGAAATAAAATTCGAGCTAGCTGGCAATAGGGTAGGGCGGGTAGGCTCAAGAGGTTTCGCAACGTATTCTTAATTATAACGATAAGATATAGACAGTTCTGGGTCCAGAGCATTGCGCCAAAATAAACTGATGTCCTACATGAACGATCACGAATGTACACTACCGGTCACGGAAGTATGGAGACTTGCTTATTTGAATAAAAACCGAATACAAATAAATAATACAAACACATTTTGCAGTTAAACTCTTATTTATTACTTTAAAAATGTACAATTATATTTACAGTGACATATAATAACAATATTTAACTCCTAATGTTAAAAATATGCCATATTAATTAAACTCTTTTTTCGCCAAAAAAACCTCCCTTGGCATTTAAAACAGCTTGCACCAATCTAGGCATTCTTTCAATTAATTTTTGTAAACATTCTTGCGAAATCGTCTCCCATTCCCTTTCCAACGTTGTCCAAAGTTCCTGTCGCGATGTTGGGCAAGTTTTTCTTATCCTCCAGCTCGTCCCAAAGTTTCTCAATTGGATTCAGATCGAGACTTTGGGGTGGCCATGACATAATCTTGAGCACATTCAATTCTACTTGTTGATTTAGGTAGTTTTTGCACAACATTGCCGTATGTTTCGGGTCATTGTCGTGCATAAACTCGAAATTATGGCCAATTATACGGAGTCCTGATGGAATCGCATTTTCTTCTAATATTTCTTTATAATCTTCTTTTTTCATAATGCCATTGATTTTGACCAGGTCACCAGTTCCATTATAGGAGAAGCATCCCCAGACTAGCACTGAGCTTCCCCCTTGTTTCACAGTAGGTATTACACAACTCGGTAACATTTTTTCCTTTGCAGATCGTCGCACAAAAATCCTTCGTCTTTGACCGAATACCTCGAATTTGGATTCATCGCACCATAATACATTTTTCCGGTCATCAATTGACCACATAGCGTGGTCTCTAGCCCATTTCAACCGTTTCTCGCGATTTCCCCGTCGTAGCAGTGGTTTTTTGGTTGCTATCCTACCGTGTAAATTCTCTTCTCGAAGACGCCGTTGCACCGTACTTACTGATATGGCTTTTCTTCTGCCGCCATTAAATTCAGCAGCAATTTCTGGTGCCGCTAATCGCCTATTTCGTTTACTCATTAATTTAATATATTGATCATCTGCTTCAGACGTCACTCTCGAGGGTCCTGGACGATCATGGTCTGCAAGACTACCAGTCTGCTCATGGCGCTGCAACGTCAGATGCAAAATAAATAACTTTTAAATTAATTTCAGGGAGGTTTTCCTCATTTTAACTAGGTGTTCATACTTCCGTGACCGGTAGTGTACAGTCGAATTTTTGGATATTGTCCGTTGCGTCATTAACAGCGTAATTAAACACAGACATACGTAAAATATTCATCGCCGACATTTAACGTACATTAGAGAGAAATGTCAACATGACATATGAATCGATTCATACTGACATTACTCATGACGTAACGGACAAGATCCAAAAATTCGACTGTCTGTTGGTAGCGTAGCGAACCAATTATACGAATATTCCGCATAAACAACAAACTTCAATAATATACACTACAAGTATTACTAGCATCTTAGTAAGCTTCTATCATATCTGTAAAAGATTGAGAATAATTAACGACGAAAAGTAAAGAAGTAGACGGAGAATTTCCTTACATTCATTTTCTTCAGAGAAGTAAGTTGTTTCTTGGAACAAGAATACTTATTTGACACAAGACGACGACTTTTCTTCGCAACAGTAAATGTTTTTCTTAAAAAATCTCTAAGGCTAAGCAAAAAATTTCTTGATTTTAAACATTTAGTTATCATGCACCGCACAGTGCATAAGTAGTACCTATATTGAGGATTGTATAGAGAGTTATTTGGTTCAAGAAAATATATCTTTGGATTTCCAAGAAAGTGAAATATTTCACAGAAAACAATACCTACTTTCTTGCTTATATAGGAGAATGAGAATTACTTAAATTAAGTAAGTCTGACTTGCTCTTAGTAAACACTTTTCTGTGTGTATATGGTTTTTGATTTAGCATGTCCTTAAATATGATATCCTGATTTAACATTTAATTTAATTACAAATCAGACTAGTAAATTGTATACACCTTAGACAATCTCAATTTTTTACAAAGAGAGTATATACGCGCTGATACGCAATATGGCTAGCAGGTTTGGGAGAAACTTAGAACCCGATGTTATATACAAATCAATTAACTTTAATAAAACTTTAATAAAACTTTAATAAATCCCAGAAGATGACAACAGCTGCTCAGTGGCCACAGCAGTCTTCGAAAACATAAAAACAACCTTGTTTACAAGGTTGTTTTGTTTACAAGGAACATAGGAAGAAAGAGTACTGTAAGCATGGAAAGTGTTACATTGGTCGAGAGAAAGTATACAATGCAAAATTAAAGAAAAACCATAAAATCATAATTATAATTCCTGTACTAAACTACATCAAGCACCAGTTATTACACGGATGTTTGTACACAGAATGACATAACAAGAAATGATTTGAATAGATGTGAGTCCCATTTTTTTAATAAACAGATAATCTAAATATCAACATAAATGAATGCGAAAATTATCTAGAAGAAACCTATTATAATAAATAATAAAGCTGTTATTGTGAAGTAATAACATAAAAATACATAAACATAAAAACGGATCAAGAGCAACCAGAAAGCAATTATAGAAATCGTTTAAATAAAATTTATAGAGAAAGAAAAAAATTATCGAACCAAACAAAAAAACAGGATTGAGAACCTCGATAGTCGCAGAAGAATGAACGGCTGGCAGTGCGTATGGTACGGCGTTCAAATCTTCGCAGTGATGCTTGTGACACGTCTCACTAGATCGATACTCCAGTTAAGCTGCCATTTTCTGCCGCCACATAATTACCAGCGCAATATTATTTACGGCGAAGTAATGTAACAAAGCCATGGAAACATATTTACATACATAATTTGCACCAAGAGCGGTCGATGGTTTTACAAACAGCTTAGAAAGTCGCAGCAACTGCAGCCACCATATAAAATCCCTAAATACTACCAATAATTACAACTTTAAAATAAATGGGTAAATAAACTTTGCCTCACAAAAAAAAGTCGAGTATTTACTTGATAGATCTTATTTTGATGTTGCCTGATGTTGACCTGCAGCTTGCTCGTCGCGACTAACATTATAGCTGCTGCTATGTATAGGTGTGTGCTGTAAACTATTCATCGCATTGTTCATGACTCGCCGTGAGTGGCAAACGCTGTGAAATTTCAAATATGTGAAGTTCTTTAGTGACGACTTACACCATCACTAATTTTTTACTGGAAATACATGATTTAATAAGCCAATGAACCTAGTACGTTTGAATCAATATTTTACCATTTTTGGATATAAAACCCAACAGTTCGTAGATAGTATTTGATACCAACACATAATTAAATCTAAGTACGATATTTTACATTATACGATGATGTTAACTACTAAGTTATATGTATGTATTTTTGTACATGCATAGATATGTAAGTACCTACCATCTAATCGAACCAAGCTACGTGGCCGAGGATAAAAATACTTCTTCAGGTCACATATCACTACAAGAATATCGCGGTCTCAAACTATTTTTGAGAGGATATCCCAGCATAACAAAAAAAAAACATTAAGTTGTACTAAAATGATCTCCTTAATCACAGGAACAATGAGTTCAGTGACAGAATAATTATAGCTTTTGTTTGTCAGAAAGATATATTTATATGGCATATGCACCGATAACGGCTTCGTACGAGTGCGTAATAGCGAGAAGTCTATGTGTCGGTCGGCTGGGCTATTATTGTCTCGCTCGGGTTACACCTTTACCATTCGAGTCGGTGATATCAAAGCCATGGGCATCGGCGTTTAGCCATTCCTTCCAGGAAATGCGGCCAGAACGTTTTAGAGCAGCTAGTTGCGTGTGTGTTAGACCGTCGGCAACTCGTAATTTCATAGATATGAGTGGATAAATGGCATAACTATGTGAAAGAAAAACTGGTCGTGCATGCTTGTTAAAAAGGATTTCAATTAGTATAAGAACTTGTTCTATTTCTTAATTGGGAATGTTGAGCGGATTGCAATGTGAAAGAAAATATCTTCTGACGTGAATTAGATGTGATAATAGATACTAGGCTGATAGAAATGTTAGTAGGTTTTTCTCGCTGTACGAGAAAATGTTATTAATAATGATTTTAAAATTTTGGAGTTACACTCTTACAATGTCATCAAAACAAGTGTAATAAATAAATATCAAAATACGAATTTGTAACATTCTTTAATGAATGAATACTTATCTTAATATCCGCATTGGATATTAGGGATTGATTCACATTTTCGGTGATCATTGGCAGACTTCTAAGGAACATAAGAAAATACTATGCTTAAGGCTTAAATATAATGAATAACAAATTGAACGGAAAAGTGAAGCAAATAATTGATCATTTTACAATTTAGCAATTTGAGAAGTTATGCCACTACTACTATCTCTTAATACTTACCTTAAAATGAAACATATACTGGAAATAAAATTGATAAGTTACAGTAAAAACTATCATGTCTCGAATATACATTAAATTACTTTCAGTAAAAACTATTCATGTATACTTTTGCAAGTAACTATGTTGATGCCTATATTTCGAATGATTTGTTTACATTCTCTTTAACTATTGTTACATAGTTTGCGACTTTATATATTTATACCTTATTTAATAATCATACTAGGTTTGAATATAAGAACCAGGAATGCTAAAAACTATCTGAGAAGGAAAAATTTATACTATTGTGCAAGCGCAAGCTTAAATATCTAAATTATTAGACTCCTACATAGCTACAACATTACAATGAGCATCTAACATAAAATTAATCAGCTTCGTATATTGAAATAAATAAGAGAAGACAAATGATATCGAAGGCTTCCACGGTCTGAGTCTCTGTTATGAGAGCTTCCGGGTTTTGACCGCGTCACAGAAAAGTACATATATACAATACAAAATAAAATAAAAACAAAATTGAAAATGAAAAAATACAAAAATATATACAACAATATTTCCTTTGTCAGCAGGAAGAATGACTATATATAATAATAAGATATAGTGATAGTTAGTAGGAAACACAACCGTCATTCTAGACAAGTGTCAGTACGTGGCCAAAATATCAGATCTTTTACAAGATGCTAGCTACACCCCGTTGTTGCGTGATCCCACTTCGAGATTTGAACGGCAAATCTCTTCATTAATTAAATTCTCTGACATTCCGTCCGACATACAGAAACGGATACTGCCCAAGGAATCCAAGCCACCTAGGTTGTACGGTCTTCCAAAAATCCATAAGCAGAACCTACCTTTTCGACCCATAGTTAACACTATAGATTCGCCCACCTATAGCTTGGCCAAATACCTCGCTCATACTATTAAGAAATACACAGGCAATGCTCCTTCTCACATTCTAAATTCATCGCACTTTGTTAAACTCATTTCTGAAATCTCTATCAAACCCGAAGATCTTCTTGTCAGTTTTGATGTTACCTCACTCTTTACAAAAGTGCCTGTCGCCGATTCCGTCGCTATAATCCACCAATTATTGATCCAGGACAACCAATCCCCAGACTTAGCCTAGTTGGTCGAGAAATGACTTACTTCAACGTACTTTACCTTCCACGGAAAATACTATCATCAAACTTCCGGCGCCGCTTTGGGATCTCCACTTTCTCCGGTTGTAGCTACTATCTTCATGGAGGCATTTGAGACCACTGCTTTGGAACATGCGAATTTAAAACCCAAAACTTGCTTAAGATACGTGGATGACACCTTCATTATCTGGCCACATGGTAAAAACACTCTGCCCACTTTCTTGGATTTCCTCAATAGCCAACACCCCGATATGAAGTTCACCATGGAGATTGAGAATAACGGTTCTCTACCTTTCCTTGATGTGTTAGTTACTCGTCTACCAAATGGTCGTTTAGGTCACTCCGTGTACAGGAAACCCAGACATACCGACCGATATCTTCATGCCAGCTCACATCATCACCCAGCATACAAGCAATCGGTAATCAGCATTCTAGTACATCGCGCGATCTCAATTTCCCAACCCGACAACATCGACAAAGAATTGAAACATATGAAAACTGCTCTTCTACAGAATGGCTATACTTCCGGCAACATACAAAGGGTCATAAATAGGTACATTCATCCACGATCTCCTAAGGTAGCACCAGAATCTAATAATCAGCTAATTACCATCGTTCTCCCCTACATCCATGGCGTTACAGATCACATCGATAGAATTCTTCGTAAGCAAAATATCCAACCCATCTTTAAACCTTTAAACAAGATCTCCCAAATTCTTCCTTCGCCCAAGGACACTCGTCCTGCTCTCTCCCGTAAAGGCATTTACAAAATTCCCTGTGACTGTGGCTCGGTGTACATTGGTGAAACTGGACGTTCTATTCAAACTAGAATTAAAGAACACCAACGGTACGTTAAGTCACGTTCCTCAACACACTCAGCCTTAGCCGAACACTTTATTGATACCGGCCATACAATTTGTTTTGATCAGGTATCTGTTGTTAGCAAGTCTCATCGCTATTTTCCACCAAAGGTAAGGGAAGCTATGGAGATCCAGAGACATCCCCAAAATCTCAATCGTGATATTGGTTACCCACTCTCCAGTATTTGGAAACCCGTCCTTTCCGCTTCGTCGACCCGTGCCCACTGTTCCGCATCATTTCCCCGCGCCCGCCCTTCCGTTTCCCTGCTCAGTGGTATATATACCCCCGCACGTCCACCTTCTCCTTGTCAGAAGGTTTTCGCCTCTAGCGTGGTTGACACGTCGAGTTACCGTGACGTTCTGGCGCCCCTCACCTAGTTTTGCTCCTGAAGAAGCCACTTACATTAGTGGCGAAACGTCGAGTTTGAGTAAGTTGTATATATATTTTTGTATTTTTTCATTTTCAATTTTGTTTTTATTTTATTTTCTATTGTATATATGTACTTTACTATGACGCGGTCAAAACCCGGAAGCCCTCATAAAAAAGAAGACAAATTTGATATATTTGTTATAACGAGCGAAATTTTAATACCATATTGATAAGCAATAAGGAGTTTGCAAGCATTACCTTACTTACCTCGGAAAATATTAACAGAAATAAATAAATGGATAATATATGAATATTCTTCTGCATAGAAAGGAGTGATATAACGACATAATAAAATACCAACAAGTTATTCTGAACCATACTTCAAGCATATCTCAGGAAAGGGGTGTTTCAAAAGAACTTGCTGATAATTACACATGAACGAGAACAACAGCAACAATGTGAAGAATGTATCTTACAATATTTTATATATTTAAAAGTGCAGATTTTGAGCATCGCTATTCTGGAGCCAGAAGTTCGTATTTATTCTTCTCAAACGAGATTGCGTGTAACATTTTACACGTAATATGGAAATGGTCCAAACAAAAAGCGAACTTCACTTGCGAAACGGTTTTCCTAGAACCAATTTCCACAAATTTACAAAACAGTGCGGAAGTCTATTCGACTGAGCAGCGAGGCAAGACTTAACACGATTAACTGCTTAGTATAGGTAGTAGAGATTGGTCATTGATTTTCTGTACATCGTACCACACTTACCTTGGGGCATCATACTACAATTCCAAGAATGGGTGAAATACTGTGATTTTCTGATAATTTCATTGGTGGATCAGATATAATATTTTTAGACGCAAAAAAACTGTGCTTCTATGTCAGCAAAAATCCAGTTGATGCTTGACGGACGACACTACATTCACGTATTACATAACATGCTTCGGTTTCAACTAAAATTGTTCAAAACTTTTAAATGTGATACAAAACGAAAATATGGTGCTGCAAATAGTTACATAAAATTTAATATTATTAAATGATTAAAGAATATCTTTCCCGGAAAGGAAGGATACGTGCATGCATTTCCAAACTAAAATGACCATATGTTTGTTCTTGTTTCGATATTCTTTCCTATTACTAGAATTGTACCTTGAAACGTTTGTCAATAACAAAAGGTACTTTTATGAACTTGGATATTACTCAACACATTTAAAAATTATGAGGACATGTTGCAAAATTCAAGGGGGTATGTGTCAGCTGTAGTCTAAGACTATCTCCAGCCAAAGACAGTCACAAAAACATATCAAACATACTAGGGTCATTGCAAATGTGCGTATTTAAGGTATTTAATTAATTTTATGTAACCAAATCGGACATATATACTCATCAACAAATTTATACAATTAAATTAACTCTCTACGAAGATACCAGTCCAGTTAGGTGAATTTAGGCTGAAAAACGTTGGTGGTAGTGTAGCCAGCAACTTTTGAAGGACTTTTATTAACAAAAGAATCGCTCTAACGTATTTTAGAGATTTAGCGGACAATTGACTATCATCGGATATGTAAATCGTGGAGATAGAAACATGAGCTCTCTTTAGCTATAACCACTCGTCCAGAGCGTTACTTCGTATGAAAAATCTTCTAACTGCGTTTAGCCTTTAACGGTTCATCGTTTAGAAGCGAACAACATCTAACATCAAATCAAGAATCAAATAACCACCTATAAAAAGCAAAACCCCTCACGTCCAGCAGAACCTGGTTTTTACTCAAGCGAAGATTGAAGGGAAAGCTTTCAACACACCCACACAATCACACAAATTTACGGTAAATTAATTTAATTAATTAATTATCAATTTGGCAATTTTATTTTTTAATTTTAAAAATTGTTTTTAAAAATTAAAATATATGAAAGTAAAATTTAACTTGTAGCGCCATCTCTAAGTAGATATATAGAGTTAGGTGCTTGCAGAATATGTACTGTAATATCTGTTTCATAGAAATTGTTTCGAAAAATAAATAGTTTTTTTTTGTAAGAGTATTTTTTTGTATTGTTTTAATTATGGTCTTTTCACTTGAGTATCTCTGTGTCGATAGACAATCGTAGCTTGTTTTCTGCACTCACTGCACATTCAAGAATTCATGAAACCCTGAGAAAAATCGTAAAACTCTAATTTTATTTTAAAAGTAGGTAAATATTGTTCATTAGAATATATTATATCTATCTACCTCCAATTTATATTTAACAGGTATGTAGTGCCTTATTTTGCTTTTACCTGTATTATGTGAAATGTTATCAATGAAAGCTATTATTATCATAACAATAAAATACACACAATAGCTACCATTTCCCCAGATATCACGGCATTTAAATGTAAATAAATGGGTATACTTAAATACGTACAAATACACTAAATTTAGAATATATTGGAACGGTTGGATAATTTAGCATGCTGCGTAAGTTACAGTTGTTTCGTAAACCAAACAATATCCTAACTTCCTGATTCATGTAGTCACTATTCACGCCCCACGAAATAGTGATAGATTTAAAGGAAAGTTGATCTGGGATGAAATAATATTGCAATTGTCGAAATACATTTTATGATTACTAGTACTTGTAAATAGAGAATATAGAACTATACCTAGATAATTGTAACAAAGCTAAACTAAACATGCAACTACATTTTAAATAATTTATGCTAAATTAAATGTACTAATACCTATTTCTTACGTGCAGTAGCAGCTCGAGGCTCATGCTTAAGGCACTGTAGAACAACCTGCCTTCAAATATCTACTTCAATGTTTCATCCAAATACATAGGCAGCAAAATAATGTATCTTAACTTACATATATAAGTAAGCCTGTGATGTTGGGTTTCAAATAATATCCACCAGGATTTTAGATATTTTTGTATTATTATATCTGTGGTGGGCGTTAGTTGCTGTGGTTGCTTAAACTGTATCTCTACCATACAACTCTTGCCGTGTAGTTTATGTGTATGTGTAATTGTGTAGAAATGGCCTGGTGACAGCACTATATCGCCGTTTATACTGCCGCTCATGACTTTGTTCGCAGCAGCGAATGGTAGGTCGAACACAATCCAATTCTCTGAGAGAATATCGGCTGCTAGCGTTCTGTCAGAAGGAGAGATTATGGTGCGCTCACACGCGGCCACATGGTATGTATATCAAGTGCTTCTATGGTCGTAAGTGCTATTGCACCATCTTCCTGTAAATACCAATTTTATAATTCTTCATCATCCAGTTGATTTATAAACGGTCGAGTAGTTCATTACGATGTCATGCAGTAGTAAGTGTGCCTCCAAAAAAAAAAAAAAATGAGACCCGCCAATCTTTTTCGACATATTTCAACCCAAACACCAACCTTTGAGGATGTAATGGCTTCTCAACAAAAAAATGAGAATTTGTCAATGACCACAATCTCACATTCTGTAAATTTACCTATCTAGAAAGGTAAAACCAAGCCGCTAAGAAAAAATCACTTTAAGGATATCATCATTGTTTAGATTATTTTGGAACCATTGACAAAATTCCATTAGTCTTGATAATCCACTCGAAGAAGCTCATGAAAACATAGCAGCTTGTATGCATGATAGTGCAAATTTTTTAAATGAGTTCGCATGTGCCATAGGATAGATTTGTCTGCTAGACCATTGCTGAAATGGATGTTTTGAGATTTTCATCAATAATATGCTGAATGACTTCAATATTTTCAGCTGTACACTACCGGTTTTTTCGGCCGATGTTACCAGTCTCTCTAAATAACTACAAAAATCTTGTTAAAATATTGTAAAAACCATTGTAGTCAAAAACTAATTCAGGATATTCTTCACAAAAGTCAACAATGCATTCTGGAATTGAAAATTGCCACTCGCGATTTCCGTTCACACCTGTGCGAAAGCAGCATTCGATGATTTTTTGCTTTCTACTCTGTGTTAAATACCATTTTTCCAATTTAATGTAACTGAATAAATGAAATAAACTTTCAGAAATATTTGAGACAAACATCCAGATTGAATGTCAGTATGTGATAGTGGCTAAAGTAACAATCTATTCCTGTAGCCTACTGTAATTATGATTTTTCTCGATATGTACATATGTATAATTTCCTACCAGTAACATTAATTATTACTAATTGATTAATGCATGTCATTTCTTTTATTTTTTTGTTACTCTCGAGAACACTATTACGATAGGAACTAAACCTTTCACCAAAGGTCTCGTTTTACACCTTAAAACGCCATATTTATGCATATTAGAAAAGTAATATTAAATTTTCTTTTCCCTCCCTGATATTCGAAGATAGTTCAATAATACTTTTTATCGAGCTATCCCTAAAATTGATTAAACAAAAATTATACTTATATATGTATATAGTTTCTATCACTGTCGCTTTTTAGTGATATTTGATTTTTCTTTAGATTTTACTTGTTTTACACTATGAAATCCAAATCCAGGCAACAAACATACTATATAAATTATACGCATTATACTTTATTAAAAATCTCTACTTTGCAATTATGAAATTATTCTTTATTTCAATCTTAAGGGATAAAGGAGTATAATAAATATCTTATTAGACGTGAATGGTGTTCCTAATGAATGATATGTTTATTACCTTCTCAGCTTGACTCCTAAACAAGTAAATTACAATGATCATTCACGACACCTCCCGCAGCCTGATAAATTTTTGAATCAGTCTTCGAAAAAGAAAAGTTGACTTGATGGACACTCTTATTAACATTCGGAAACTAAACGAAATCATACTTACATTGCAAATCCATTGTATAAAATGTAAGTCTGAATATTCTAACTAAAATACACAAGATGAACAATATTTGATGTATTTCTATTTTAAATGTCTGCCTAGTAACATCCTCTTTCAAATAAGTTGGACATACTATTGGTATTGCAATTTTTATTATAATGCTGGTGTTATTTGTAATAGTTTCAAATGTAAAACTCGACATTGGTTTACCATTAGGACACTAAAGTAAAGTTTTAATCTCATTAGTACTTTTCCCCTGTTATATCATTAAATTAATATTGTAGCCCGAAGAAGATGATAGAGTTTCATCGAAACGTCGTTAATGTGTAACTGGTATTTCACCAATAAATTGCTCAACTGTTTAGCCGTATTAATTGTTTCACCTACTATCAACATACAAATATACGGAGTGTCTTAATTGCTGTATGCTGAATTATTTGGGGATTTATACTAGACAGATAGGTTCAGCTCACAATGCACCGTAGGCAGTATGAATTGCAACAGCGTATCCCTCTCTTCGCGTTATAGCTTGTGTGCAGCGAAACCACGCATCCACAATTCAGTTGAATTTAAACCGAGCGAGGATGCAGTCGTTGGCATATTCGTTCTGTGCGAGTCGACGATCGAACTTGTGACGCATGACTAGCGCGTTGCCACATCGCACTGCGTTCCATACGTATATTGTAACTTCCTATGGTGCAATGCGAGCTGAACCTACGTGTATATCGTTTACAAAGACCGCTCCATAAGCATTCAGAGAATAATTAAAATTCCAAAACTTGGTATTAAAATTTTGGCTTAGATATCATAATTTAAGTATTAATACCCTTGTGATCTTATCACGTGACATACATTGTTATCAAATCAGCATTCAACATTGCTGTACTAGAAACCTTCTTTTTAATGAGTATATGTCTTATTCTATTAATCACAACATACTATTAGAAAAAATGCATAGAATGGGTTTCCGTGGGAATACACAAGGACTAATGAAATCGTACTTGGAAAATAGGCAACAGTGTACTTTTGTGAATCAGAATGGAAAAAGATCCTTCTCTTCATGGACAACAACCAAACAAGGCATCCCCCAAAGCTCAATACTGGGCCCGATCCTATTTCTCATATACATATATGAATGATTTGCCTGACATCCAGACCAACAGAATGGCGTTGTATGCTGATGACACTTCGCTGATAATTAGATCACCGCCCAACCCCTCACTCTTATCTAAGTTCATCGGCACACTGGAAACATTAGGCAGCTGGCTTCTACAGAACGCCCTAAACCAGAATATTGACAAGACCAAAACGATTTTCTTTAATAGTGTACAGTGTTAATATGACTAAGTTACAATATGGGGACAATGTACTTATCACATCATCAGAAACTTGTTTCTTGGGGCTACTTATCGATAACAAACTGAATTGGAGATCTCACATACAACAACTGACAAAGAAAGTAAATGGTTTCAGTTTTGCTCTGAAAGTGATCGCCTCTACGGTGAGTACAGAGGCTACGATATCTGCCTACTACGCGTACATTCAAGCACGTCTTTCGTATGGACTTATTCTTTGGGGTCATAGTGTGGATATAAAACGTGTATTTGTTTCATAAAAAAGTGTATTTGCAGCGTGTATCGGCTTACACCGCAGGAGTCTTGTCGACCGGTCTTTGCAAGAGAAAATATTCTCACAGTGTACGCGCTTTATATATATGTACTCGAATGTGCAACATTTGCAAAGCGTCACTATATAAACTATTTTGCGAAACGCGAGCTCACGCATAATAATAATAATAATAATAACCACAAACTAAGCTAACAAAGGTACAAAAAAGTGTCGAACATCAGATTATAAGGATATATAATCACATCCCTGAAGAATTAAAGCGACGGCTCATAACCTCGCTTAAGACAGTTTTAAAGCATCAGTTACCACAAAAATCTTTTTATTCTCTCGAAGAGTTTTTTAACTAAAATATTTTTAACTTGTTTTGTAATGTCTATGTATATATCTATTTGTAACTGTTATTTGAATATGTTTACCATCAAGTTGACCCTATAAAATTTATGTATGTATACATTTAAATTATGACGATGTCCACACAAAATTGTAATAAGGACCAATAATAGTATATTATGCAACGAACATTTAGTGATAGCTATTGAGACACGAGTATGAAAATTACAATACGAGGCGTAGCCGAATATTGTCTTAATGGCCATTAAATGCGAGTTGCATACAGTATTTTTTCTACGACCCCATAATATCATATGTATTTCTTTAATTTTTATTATATTTAAATAGATACAGATAATTGTCAAGTTTAATTAATTTTTATATCTGTCAGATATGTAGTCACGGCCATATTGGATATTGACATCATTAAAGTACAGGTTCAGCATATCTAATAATACAATTAAAGTATGGGAGTAGAAAAAATATTTATTTATTTATTTTAATTATTAATAGTACAACTACAAAATACAAATTTAATCTAAACTTTCAAAAAAGGAAGTATTTGTTTCAAATGAAACGTCTGATACTAATAATTGCTTCTGGGTAGCGATGGGCGATTCGAATCTTTTTGGTGATTCGAATCCAAATGACTCCCAAAATAAGAGATCCGTATAATATGATTCGAATCAAAAGGATTCATATCGACTCGTGATGATTCATGACTCTCCGTACTAGCGACAAGTTTCGAATCGTTCTGATGATCCGTATCCTAAGCGATTCGTATGAGTCGTACCGAAAGATCGTAACAGATTCAGCCTGATTCATTGATGACTCGTTGTATTAGAGATTCGAGTTTAGACTTCATTTTAATGATCTTGCAAAATAGTATTAATTAAGATTTCAGTAAAATAAACAAACCTAATATACAGATACATTCATGAAAATAGTCTACCTTGCTAAAAATACGATAAGAATTATTTCATATTGGCGCATCTATATGTAGGGAGACGAACTACTAACGTCATACGTATACGACTGTTCGTAACATACCTACAATTTACCAGTATGAATCAAATATGTATACTGTTTGACTTCGATTTTGTTTCGTATCAATAGACAAACTCAAAGATATACGAATTCGTATGAAGTAAATGATTCACATAAATTACGTGTATAATTATACAGATTCGTACAATGGTACGATTCATACGACTACAATCAATTGCTGCCAGTATACTACTTGACTCCGGCTGCATATCGCCAGCCCGCCTCCCTCACCCCCTCCCCCACAATAGATTTTTTTAATTGTTTCTGTACAAAACGGTACAAAACTAATACAATACGATGGCATAAGTGAAATTTTGAAATTCCGATATGGGGGAGGGGAGGGAGGGCTAGCACTCTACTTAAGATCGATTATATCTCAAAAACTAACGAGGTACAAAATGTTTGCTTTGTGGTACAAAACTAGTACAATACGATGGCATAAGTGAATTTTTGAAATTCCGATATGGGGGCAGGGGGGGTTGGGGAGGGGCTAGCAGTCTACTTAAGATCGATTATATCTCAAAAACTAACGTGGTACAAAATGTTTGCTTTGTGGTACAAAACGTTACACAACTAGAACAATACGATGGCATAAATGAAATTTTGAAATTCCCACATGAGGAGGGGAGGTATGTCCCTGGGCTCCCCATCTAAAATTGAGTACATCTTCTAAATGGGCGAGGTACAAAATTTTTTATTTTTGGTACAAAACGGGTACAAAACTTTAGCCCAGGAAGAATTTTAAAAATCGATTGTGGGGGGCTGGCGACATGCAGCCCTTGACTCCGATTCCGATTCATATTAAGCGGCGGTACGACTCCAAAATGATACGGATTGGTATAAAGTAAATCATTCTTATAGAATTATACGAATCCGTATCAAGAGTAAAGATTCGTATCGTACGAATCACACATGAGAGTCGTATATACTGTACGAATCATACGAATCCGACCCATCGTTATTTCTGGGTGCTCTTATACCCGTTCTTTTTCTTACTAAATCTCTAGACAACTTCTTTTTTCATTTTTGTGTATCTTTCAATTCCTGAAGTATTTCCAGATATATTAATTGTTTTTGTTTATACACAGCTGTTCATTTATATTTAAAAGATTTATTTCATATTTGCCAGGTCTCTATGTAAGTGTAAGCTTAATGCTGTGTTATTTCATTACATATACGCTGTAACTCAGTTTTAATAAATAAAAAAAATAGGACTTATGGTTGTTACACAGAAATATATATTAACAATTTAAATTTCGATTAACAAAAAAATGCATTCTTTTCAAGCTATATTTATTTACCTCTGTTCTAACAGTTTTTGCAATCTTTCCTTGGGGCATTGCAAAGCGAAGCGATCAATACTATGTGCCAAAAGTAGTGAGTGTCAGCGTATGTATGCCCCAGGTCTCGCGCTGTGAATATAAAAGAATGCGCCATCAACTATGCATATACCATGAATGTATATACGCATTTTATTTCCAGGCGTTTTTATTATACATAAATACAGCGGGGATATTTAGACAGGACACATGAAGGGCAAGCAAATCTGGTTCGAATGTTTCCAGCTAATCAAAACCGTTACGGACGTTTATTATGCGTCTTGAAAGATGTAATAATTTTGATTTCGTTACGGATTGTTATTACGTTGATAACGATTAATATTTGGTGTTGTATTCTAGTGTAAGAGGAATTCATAACAGGTTGCTGTGCGTCGACAGTGTAAGTACATTTATCGGACAATTCTTCTTGCTCACAGCGTTGACGAAAGTACAAAATGATCCATCACCAAACTTGCGATATTGATGCTGCAAGTAAATACTTAGTAAGTTGGCTACAATTTCTCAAAAAAATTCAAATAATGTCTATCAATTTGTGGTGATTCTATTAATTGTTCTATTTAACAGTATCTGTTTCGAGGCTTTGTGAAACCATATAGCAGCTGATATGGCATAACTATGTAATTCTCTTATAAACAAATAAGTAACCTCTGTCATATTAGAAACAGTTGTAACTAATATTTACTCCAGGGATACTCTACCGATAATTGATAAAAGGTTGACGAAGTGACAAAACCTACATAGATTAGCTGAGTATTGGGCCCAGTGGTGTAGACATGATAAAGCGGAATTCTTTGCGCTATATTAAATACCAGCCGTTTCGCTTAACGCAAAGCAATAATACAGTCCCTGGCCACAATATTAGGGCCACCTACTGATAATACGGTTTTATTGAAATATTTAAACAAATGAAAAATTTAAACAGATAAATTTATTGCAGTACTCTACGAAAATAATATTTCCATGCATTGTATTAACAACTAGTAATTCCACCCCTATTCTTGATCGCATCCCTGATCCTTTTCGGCATACTGTTTGATTTTTGGTAATTTTGCCACACATCTTCAATGTTTGCTTTTAATCGTGCAATAGTATTGTTTTGTCTTGAACAAACAATTGATTTTAAAACATTCCACACTAACAATAATCTTCGATATCTTTCACAAATAAACTGGTTATTTTTACAGTAACACAGCCGGAACAATACTGAACCCACTTGTTAAGACACCGGCGAAGGGGCACATGGCAGGCAGAAATGTACTTAGAATATGTATAATAAATACCAAGTATTAATATTATTCATTTTAGTACACATCTCGGAATTATATTAGCTCGGAGATAGAAAATAACAAACTTTTTAGGTGGCCCTAATATTGTGGCCAGGACTGTAATATCTACTATCTGCAAGCTGTTGCTCTAGAATAAGTTCGTAATAAAGGAGAGGGTCAATGACAAAATCATATAATCGAGAATGTCGTTTAATTTCCCGTTTTCTACTAATGATATGTTATGGTTTCATTATTTCTAACTGAAATTATATTAGCAATCTCGTGCTTTGTTTCTTACTGATGCATGAAAATTTGCATGAAGCATGAAACGCCAATTCTAATAATCTTTGTAAGAAATTGTTTAACATTTCAATAATATTGGGTAATTATGCAATAAACTCTTATTTTATTCAGGCATCAGCAAAGTAGACCAGATGGAACAAATTTTATTTTTCACAAAATCTTTCGTGTTACTGTTCTATTTCATTACTTTACGATTATCAGTGCCATTTTTGTAAATATATTGATTAAAACATTGGCAGTATATTGAGAAACTATATATAAACTAAACTATATATATTTAAATTTTCAATATAGAAAGTTAAAGATGGAGGTCATCTAGAATGTATATAGTTTTGACCTGATGGAAAGTGCGACCTCCCTACCACTGCTGTACATCAGTCAATAACCCTAGTAATGCTACTACTAATTGGTTCCAGAATTTGGCAAAACGGAAGTATGGCGACGGCACACAGAAACCTATGAAACGCTATGACAAATGTTTAAGCTTCAATGTTGATTATTTTGGTGAGGTATTTGATTCGTTGTAAAAGTTGCAGTCAAGATTATCTACTTAGACATATTGCAATGAAGACCTTACTTGAAACATACATGCGGACTATCCAATTCTGTTAACAGATTGATTTCTAAAAAAAAAAAATTCAACAATAAAATACCGAATAGATTGTAAATGAAACCCTAGATTGTTATTTCATATTGGCCCAGAGTGTTTCATAATGACGCAGTGTATTCGTAATAATGCGTAATAATTAGAGGTGCCACACTAAAATGCCTAATTTAGAATTACATGTCTTGCCTGAAAAATGTAGTTTCCTCTAAAACTTAGCTCTATACTGTTCTTTTATGAGCTTGTTGGTCTGCTGGGGTCCAAATCTGTATAATTTAGAAACAGGACTAGTCAATTCTTAGATACGAAGTACTAGTCAAATACTGGGGCGTAAAATGTTGAACGAAATGCAGGTAAGATGCTTAATTAAAGCCTCAAAGGGACTAGTTGCAAAATACAATATACGTAATATGTAGTATCTACTCTGCTGCTACTTCGCTTCCTGTACAGTTTCTTGATGTCTTTCAGTGCTGTTCCCATCTCATGGACTGCATTTTCAATACCTCATTAGCTATTTTGCGCTCTGCACACCAATTGCGATGAGTTCGTAGCTCTTGCAAACTTCTCATCTGATGCTCTTTTGTATAGATTTTCTGCAACGCCGCCAAATGAAGTACCCAAGAGAGAACCCCCAGAGGTTTAAAATCAAAAGGCGTTGTCCGGTACCATTCTTTATTATTTTATTTGTTCTTGCATTTGTACTCCTTAAATGAGTTAATGTTAGACTAACTTAATACTATATAAATTTCCATTCATTAGCCGGGAATATGTTGTAAATTGATATTTAGCAAAATCATCAACAGGCGCAATGAACTGAAGGTTCATCGACACATTTCCTTGTGTAATTATTGTGTATCATCAATTTTACAAAGCTACATTAAACTGTATTAGATAGCACTAATAATTTCGCAAGTATAATTCCATCGCACCAGTCAAATATACTGATTTATTACAGCATAAAAAAGCTCATATCCACACAGTGTAGTTCGATAGTTTTATATTCGGTATAACTTTGATTTTATGTATTAGTACAAGTACAAGTAAAATTTTCAAAATGGTATAAATGTTGTATTACGATAACAAGTGTAAGCGAATTCGCAGGTGACTTACTTATTGAATACATACTAGAATATCTGCCAGTTAGTAGGTACTTATTATCTGGCTAATAAATACAGTTAGGTATATCATACTACTTCACCTAAAATCCTTGACACAAAAATTAAAATTTATATATGCAGCAAATTTTGTGGAACATACATATTAGCACAGCTACAGATGGTAGTCGTGATTTATCTTGTTCTGTGTACAACTTAAGCTGCTATAGTATGTCGGTAACACGCGATAACAGAATATTAATTAGGTATTGCAGAAATCGGGATGATTTTAATTAAAACTTCGTTTCGGGTTGCGCAGGAAGCTTTTTGCTACTCTCTCAAGATAATTTATATGATGATTAAGCACGTTTTCCGCTCGTTTACAAGTAAACTTATTATATACACCACCTAAATAATAAAGTATAAACTTCGAGCACTTTATTGTATTTCACCAACTTCTGCAAATACGTACATAATTGCATTAAATGTGAGATCTCGGTAAAGTACTTATCTTTACTGGTAGTACTTTCTATAAACGTTAAGCTAAAATGCTCTCAAATTGTTAAAAAGGAAATGCTCATTAAAATCAATATTTTCCTTGCGAAGTACGTAGTAGAGTAAGCAATCATTACGTCGTTACCTCTATTACCGAAGTGGTATTTGCTTCCAAATGCTTGGCTTTTCAATTTCATTACTATAATGTAAGTTAAACTAATGAAAGCGAAGTTATTATAGTGTGGCATTTTGCTCCAATAAATACTAGTGATGCGTATTAAGCGTAAGTCGTTTCTAAAAAACAAACAACAAAAATGCAATGTATATTCAAGAAACGTAAATAAAAGAGCCCAATAAGCTCGTGTGAGTACAATACAATTAACTAACACGTAAACAACTCAAGTACAAACAAATGTTTTGCTACAACACCTCAATCAATAATCAGATGAGAATTGTAAGCGGCTTTCGCTTCAACTCGGCTGCGCACAAATTTCGCTTACTTGTGCAATCAACCTTAAACACAAAAACCCCGAAGAGTACAAAAAAGATAAATATTAAATACGTTTTATTAAACCCTTACGCTTTCACCAAAAACATATACCTTCACAGCTCCGACGAAATTAATTTCAGAATAAGCTGAGCGTGAAATATCCTTCTCTTTTCTAACACGATAATTTTAAAAAGTTTGTTTTCAGTGGCAATTAATTACTTTTCTGCTGACCTGTTATAAAATAGACCTTCTTCAAAATTATAAAATTAAAACTGCTAAGCAGCGTCAATTCCAGCGTAAAACGAATTACTTTCTGTGTAAAGTAGTGAAAAAAGTTGATTTGTATTATAGCCGCAAAATATTTAAGCAAAACTAAAATATGTATCTCATATACACTGCCACTAGCTTGAAAGTTAGGAAATGTTGAAAATTTTCACAGACTGGTAGCTGACTTTACTATTGCCTACTTCTAGATCTTAGTTGACGCTTTGACTATCATAAGTGTCATAAAATCAGTTGAACCATATTTTCCTTAAATATCTGAAACTTTTTTGAATGATGTCAGGTCTTAGCGAAACTCAAAAGTAAAGACTCAACGGCTGGAGTATGAATGCGGTGGCAAATAATTTTCATGTTAGTAAAACTCATTAAATTAAAGCAGAAGAGCTACCAAACAGTTGATGTATGTATGTAGGGTCGTCCACGACAGCATGGTCGTGGAGCGAGAAAATGTTAACGTTGAAGGGTGATGTGCTGTATATTAAATTCAAAGAAACCTCTTGGAGATGCCGATAAAAGCGGCATACCAATTCCATTTTTCGGCGTCCATTTCAACAGCAAGGCAAGGTATGCGAGATGTTGAGATAAAAAAATACTCTCCATCCTTTAAAGAGTTAGGACTACGTCATAAACAGGAGAGATTAAATTTGTATGTACATGAAAACGCTGATTTTTGGGAACGCATTGTTTTTTCAGATAAACAGATCTTTCACTCATTCCAAGACTACCCAGTGCATGTGTACAGGCCACAATGGTAGATTTTCAATGGACATGTGGGCTTGAAAATAATTCATTTTTCACCGCGACAACTCTCCAATTAATTGGCGTTATGCGTCAGTGGGTTGGCTACCATCGATATTAATTTTCTTTCATAGCCATCAACCTTTGGTGATCAGTAACAGAACGTTTGTGCAGGAAAAATTTTGGAGCTACAAATTATCATCAAGTTTAGGAATGTATTGAGGAGGTATAAAAAGTACTAACTCCAGATTATGAAAGAACGTTCTTATTAGAAATAATTACTTTTCGTGGCTGTGTTTATTTACAAATATTAGGTTGAATGTTTCTTTGTCAGAGCGTCTTATTATGATTCTTAAACGAGTTAAGGACACATTATTTTAACTTTCAGTACCCTCACCAGAAAAACCACTAAAATACAAATAATGCACAAATTATAAGTTACCGAAAGCTAAATTAAAGTGCTTTTAACTCGTCTAAGAAGGCCGATATGACAAAGAACTCTTCCACACCATATTTATTCTTATGTTAATAATGCAGAATCGCTTAGAAGTCATCAATAAACATGGCAAATTTGGTACACATGCCAGCAGCGTAGGCATGAAATTCTACATTTAATTTAAATTATAAACAAAAGTCACATGAGACGGTTAAGAGAGCTCAGCGGCCGTGGAATATTTACCATATAGACGACACGACTGGTTACTAATTTGTAATTTAGAGTCGCAAACGCGATAACGCTCGAAATCTCTCTCGCTGTGTCTGTGGTACAAATATGCCATGTTTAGTCATCAACGCCAATTAAGTCTGGAAAAAATATTAAGATACTTTAGATCTGCTTTTATTCTAAATACTCGTTGTGTCATACTATTTTTCAGTTATTGCAATAACTTCTTAATACAGAAACGACTTTATTCAATAAAGATAAGTTCATCATTAGTGCTAGTACATTAAAATTCAATATTCACCATTTAAAGCACTATCTACCGCGTACTTTCTTATTTACCTATTTTGAAATGTAAAAATACAGGGTATTAAATTTTCTTAGAATGAAGTTTTATACTAGGAGATTTAAAGACATTTATATGTTAAGAGTCGTTAACTTTTAACGTGCTGGCACTTTTCGTATACTACTGTTTTTTCTAAGTAATGTAACATTTAGTGTACATCTGTCGGTGCATAATAGTAATCAGTATCTGCGTTCTACAGAATAAAATATTCGTTGCTGCAAGAAACAACATGGAATTGTTACCTAACTGTATTTCAATTCTAGGAACGTTGACTGTTGGGAAGGTCTCTATGTTATACACCTGAAATTCGGGTCTAGGTAGTTTATAGAAACGTATTTATTAAGAAAAGGATTCACTTTTGTTTAGACATCATCTAAGTAATTGTCCGACGGTGTTTTGATCTCATCACTTTCTAGTTGAAGTTATAGAGTTACACATTTATGAACTACATACTTCAGCTTTAGGGTCGACGTTCACCCTATAGCGTCGACCCTTAAAACTCTGTGGCTGCACTACCCAATCCCTGATTTCATAGTTTCAGGGCAACGGGCGCGGCGGGAGTAGACTTCGTATGTAGGGGAGGATGCTTGGGCGTAGGCATGGGCATACGCTCTGGTGTCCGACCGCTTAACTGTCGGGATATACGGTGGGTAAGTAAGGCACCCTGCGGCACTTATCTTGAGAACTCTGCAGCTGCACTACCGCGTCCCTGGTGGCCACACTTAAGGAAACGGGCGTGGCGAGAGGATTTGGCGAAGATAGTAGGGGAGGACAAAAGTCGGCCCGCTGGTTGTCTGGTTGGGGAAACCTTTGGTTTCATCCTAAAACAACTCGGTGATTCTGGGATCCTACGGTTTCATTATAGCTGCCGCGGAAACTTGATCGCGGAAAAGTTGGCGCGGTTGGCATTTTGGGGTAGAGCTTCGGCCCGGCCGTCCCCATAGTTCAGGCTTAATTCACGGGCGAACTGGTTGTACCTCACGGCCAGATTCCGTTTCCCACGCTTGGCTGATAGTCGCCATCCGAAAAGAGGCCTAGGCCCCGTGGAGTTAGATGTGAGGTAGGAGTTCGCTAAAGCGTCTCCAGCGGTAACCCGTCCAACGTTGACAAGAAAACTTGTCTAACATGAGTAGCACGGGGAGAGGAGCCCACCGACTCACCGGTTGGTCGGCAGCTGAGACACCCCTTTGGGGTCCAGCAACCCACATTCGTGTACTTCAGCTTATTGCTACTAACGCAATCAACGAAGTCATCCAACCATCCGTTCCGAAATAAGTTTATTATACCCATACACCATACATTGTGATTACGTTAGGAAAATACGGATATTATTATTTTGCTGAAAGATGATATGACATAACACCACATTTAATTACCCACAAATCAAAATACCCAGATGGTATTTAGCAAATACTCATAAGACGACGTCATAAGAAAATGTTGCCAATTGAATAGCCATCATGCCATATAAATCAGGACTATCAGATATAGGTATGTTATTCCTTACAATTGGTAGTCGTAAAGTCAACATCTAAAGTGGTGAATTCTTTGCATGTCATACTCGATAATTTCCTTTATCCTATCAAAGTTGCACTTTCCATCTTTTTCGAGATATATGGGTCTCAGAAATTAGGTTACAAGTTAAATTTAAGCCATATTATTATTTTGAGCTTGATTTTTATCATGATTTTTCATAATATTATCAAAATCATATATTTCTCCCTAATTGCTGCTAAACCTGCTTTATCATAATATAATATTAAATATTTTAACGATTCTAATATTATTATGTTCTATTTATGTAATTTATTCTCCTTCTGTTGTTCGACGATTTATATAAACATATCTACATACGAAAGTAACTATATCCTATTTTAGTATACAACAATTGGAATATAAATTATTAAATGCGTTATAAAGACCTGCTGTAAGGATAAGTCTTTCATGGATAGAATCGCTGTATATAAATACCTGAATAATAGAACTATTAGGAAACCTTAATCTGTCATAAACGGTAAATGTATAATGAAATAAGCAGTTTAACAAACGTGATTGGTGCCGCTAGGATGACAAATGAGAATTCCTTATGTGAACAATTTCATTAGTAATCTAATTCACTTCAACGTCATTACTACAGAGCAAAAGATCAAGCGATAGATACCGTGAAGCAAATTTACGTTAATATTTATTGATACTCATATTTGTTGCAGCTGTATTTCATAGTAATAAAGTATTCTTTTTCATACATTGTGTCGTCGTAACTTATTTTAAAAGGGCCTAAATTAAAATCTACAATTAGAATAAATTAATAATTTATCTACTTGACAGTACTTTTATCACAAATAGTACCGCTGCTTTCTACTCGAAGGAGGAGAATGTTCTACGTCTTAGTGACACCTTGTTAAAATTTTCCTCATACATTCAATAGATTTTAGCCATCTAACACCCTTGCGGTAAAAATTGGTTCGTTAATGTTAGACGATGGCAACGCGAAGATGAAAGAATCGCATTACAAGTGCAGACAGGTTCGTGTGAACTGCAGATGAGAGCTTTTGTATGAATACATTAAAGGCGACGTAGGCATGTTATGCAGCGAAGAGAGTAAAGGACTAATTGAAAGGAACGTGAATGTTCTGTTAAGTCGATCGTAAATGATAGAGTGCGAGAATCTGTTGGTGTTAAGCGCATATGGAAATAATAAAACGAAAAAAGCAAACAATGGCAAAGATTTTAGATGGTTTTAAATTACACTAAGATTCCTGTATTCAATTTAAGCGTAAAGCAACGTGAGAAACGAGTTTCCGAAGTTGTTTTACTTTATTCATAGTTATCTCAAGTTTAACTAGAAAACTGTTTATGTATGTATGTACGTACGTTGCTATAAGTTTAAACTCTTACATTTGCTTAGTTCCGTTTGATATGAGAAAACATCACAATTTTACTCATTTTTACGTTATATAGGTTATGTCTCATTATTCCCAGGACACATTGCATTATTCGCTGCGGATATTATAAGTCCTATTATTAACCAATAATTATTAACACAATACCTACTTTATTGTTAAACCGTACGTAAACATTTTCATCTACAAAGAATATCTCAGCTTTATTAGATAGAAGTGTTGTTGGGGAAAAATTACCAGTGTATATTGTTTTTAGAAAAAAACAACTGGTTTGCAGGAATAACTGTTTCGGTCACAGAAAGCAGCTGAATGGAAGCAGAAACTTTTCAAAGATATTTTAGAATGGTAACACGTCACTTACCCAAATGATATAAAAAGAAAATATTATCATTTTGAAGCTTCCTTCACATTCCAGCCACGCTCTTTAACTAATAGACCTTAGCGTATTACAATATTTCAACTCAAATGCGAAAAGGGACTTATCAATTGACAACAAAAGCACTCTGACTATTAACTTCCTAAATCTATTTCTGCGAAAATCATTTCTAAAATTTGGAAAACTAAGATCCACTCTTCACACATGGAATTCAAAAAGCAAGAATTTTTCGTTATTGGAACACTACAACATTACCCATCGATAACTATGATCCTGACGTTTATAAACGGCGGTGTATTTCTAAAGAAAAATGGAGCAGATAGAGAACTCAACCTATATAGTCATACATAAATCAGCATAATATCTAGAACCACCACCTTAAGTCCAAAGAGGCAATCATAATCCAAAGAAAATAAATTGAACAGCGAATTCTCAAGAGATTTAAGTCATCAAAAGAAAACTTTTAAAAAGTTTTTTAACAAATAAAACACACGCTAACAGGTGTCACTGCTAGGGCAAAATCTGTAGGCTGCTGAAATGATTACTTCACAGAAACCCATGGCTAAACTTGAAAAAGTTTGAAATGAAAAGATAAAAATATAAAACAAAAATAAGGAAGAAATAACTGCAGATAAAAACAGCGATACTAACAAGCAAACATAATTAGAAAAAATTGAGCACATCGTCAAACGAACATACATAACACACAACATAAGACTGTCTGACCTTGTATAATGTAAAAAAGGTTAAGTAACGCATTTTTTTAAACGGTTCCAAGAAGGGCTGATTCACCGATTTAATAATTAATACAAAAAGATGTAGCATTCTCTTCATATTTAAGGAAATATGTAGCTTCATATGCCTAATTTTATTTCTGAACCTAAGCACAGTCTCCCTAAATCTGTTAACTCTCAAATTTGCCTTTGTATTCCTAAGCCTTAGAACAAAAGTTTTATACGCGCTCTACTTCAACACAATGACACACCGACGTCAAACGAGAGGAACGAGATAACTGCGATGTCGTCGTAAAATTTGTCACCCTCTCGAACCATCTCCGGCCATCTATTATGAGTTTCGAATGTAGGTCGGCATTAGGGGTAGAACTTGAAAAATGGCTGTCGTTTACGCTCAAAAAACTTGTACATAGATACCAGTTTTTCAAACGTCCTGTGCGACCATTTCTCAAGTTCATTACAAGGCGAATTATCTATTAGTTCGTAAATTGTACTGCATACAAGACAAATTTAAGGTTTAACTTCTATTAAACACGGCATAAGTTCACATAAATTCTTCAATAGAAAATTGTAAATAATTATAACGCAGGTCTGTCACATTTCATTATTTTTTCTTATCGAGATTCTACATCCTTCTACTGTCACATCTGGAATAGATGTTTTAATTTTGCTTTTACTAACATTTAATTTTCGTATGAAATACATATCCGTTATTTATAGAATTATAGTTTATTTATAATATTAAATTTTATGATAGTGTCAAGAACATAAACTTTGCTGTTTTAAGTATGTACTATAGATATGTATATTTTTCATTTAATTTTTAGGTGTGATGTTTTTGAAACAACTTTTATGGCATATTTTGATTCGTTTGATTAGAATTACAATTGACATTGTGCATAATACTAATAAGACATCGTAATGATGCTATGAAAGATGGAGAACTGTTATGGAAGTTGTATAGAGTAGAATCAATGCTTTTGTATTGGATCATCTACAGAAGATGGCTAGATACAAAGTAACATTTTTTTAAACAGTCATAGATACTCCTAGACTCATTAATTAAAATTAATTAATTGATCAATTTGTAATTTAGCTTCAACTTATGTCGTATCGGTTAGCTTATTTATTTCAACGCGGAGTGTTCACTTTCATTTGGAATCATACGATTTGTATACCAAATAATAATAGCGTTTATTCACCTCGACAGATACGACAGAAAAAAAACACCCCTATCGTTGTGGTGGAACGATAGGGGCTGGGTTTCAATTCTCGAGAAAAACGGTAACATTTTTTTCAGAGAATTGAAATCCGATCGACTTACCATTCGTTGTTGGGAGCAAAGCGATGAACAGTGCGCCATCATAAAAGGCGGTATAATGTTGTCATAAAACCATTTGAACACAATTATATACACACAATAACTACACCACGAGATTTGGCGTGATTACCCTACAAGCGATACAGCTTACGCCATCACCGCAACTAAGCACCTGCCACACATAAAAAAAGATTCAGTTTGACCCTGAATCAATGAGTTGAATCGAAGCAGCAACAACTGACAAGAAAAAGATAAATTAAAAAATAAATAAATAAATAAAAAGAGACGAAATGATGAAAAAATCCAAAAAAAAGAGTTCTGTTATCCTTCATCATCAGCATTCATAAAATGGAAGATTAAGTTGAGCTCAGTAATTCGAGAAAAAGGCATCTAAAGGTAAGCAATGTGGATATGTTAATTTTATTACCGAGAGAGTCACTTTCCCGCAATAACAGATTGTACTCGACTTCTGAGTACAGTAATATAAGTTAAGTAGTACTTTATGATGATATTGAGTAGTATAAAGTAAACAATAACTTCACAATGATGAATGAAAGAAAATGAACTGTAAATTAAACTGATTGTATATGCAAATAAAAGAACAAAGTAAACAGTGGCAAAGTATTTCCGTCTTTGGGCCATTCATTTTCACAACCATATTCGTCTAAATTTTCTAAGTTGGCTTAAACTACTGTTTGCAAGTGGACAACATTAATTTTTGTGGTGCCCTTTATGTTATTTTATCTTTCATGTTTTGGTAAGTATATTATATCTAGATTCCGCGATCTTTATTAATGTAGATCAAATAACTCAATAGGTACCTATATTTCCACAAATGCTAAAATACTAGCTTTTCACTCAATAAGATTGTGACAAACTTTAAATATTATATCATGTCCATTTATTAAGAAGAATTAAGATAATACATATATGGTTTAACCAAATATTTTTAATGCTAGGCTATTTTTATTTTTATTCCAACAAATGTTCTTTGGATAAATAAAACCGTTTAACACAATCAACACTATATTTGTTTTAAAATATATATTTGATTTGAAAACGCTGCACTTGTGGTAAATCTATATTATTTATAACAAACATTAAAGCAATATTGTTTTGCGCCAAAACAATTTTCCCGAATAAACACAATGTATGTATGTACAAAGATGGAACTGTTTTGATTTAAAATAGTCTGTTTTAACTAAAAGGAGTATTTCTCTATTTGTAGCTAGCATAAGAGAGTATGTAAATGATTGTGAGTAATAGTATGAGCCTTCTTGCGAAATTTAACGTTCTAGCATTTCAGGAATGTCTGGAAGCCTTAAATTTAACAGAAATTATGCGTTGACGTCTCTGCCAGTATATCATTGTATCATATGTAGGTACTCTTACATCTTTTACATTAATATAACATTATTTCGTTACAAACTTACGACTCAAGATTCCACGAGTTGCAAAAATACTCACACTATCGTAGATAAATACAGATGAATATTATAATAAAGAATGTATTGTGATATATCTTACAGATATGTATTTTAGAAATGTTCTTTGGCCAAGTTTATATTGTTATATTGACATTGGTGTGTAATATGCGTATAGTGGCATTCCATAAATTAAATAAAAAAAGTCCATCAGTACACACAGAGAAAAATGTTCTTGAATTAAGAAAATATACTGTTTTACCCAAATATTTTTAATGCTAGAATATTTCTGTTTCGATTCAAACACATTTTCTTGGAATAAGTAAATGCGTTTAATACAATCTAGACTATATTTGTTGTAAAATACGTATTTGATCTGAATAACTTTCCTATTTGTGAAATAGCTGAATTGCAAATTTCGAGCAGCTGCATTCGAGATTATATGTGTATATGAAGCGTTTTATACGTGCATTTTTACCTGCGTGCACGATTTTGCAAGAATTAGATACCTACGTATACGTTTTTTTATAGTTAAGGCGTGGACATTTGCAGTAATAAAAGTACATATTTAATAATGCATTATGTGAAGTATATTTTAGTTTCATGGGAATTGGAGGAATAATTTCGCCCAAACGTTGTACTTGAAGTAAATCCATTGGCTAAACTTTCGAATGTCGACCACTGAATTGACAATTTATAAGCAATTTAACGGAAAGTACAGGTTTTACTGAGTCCAAAACAGACCCCCGTTTCTTGTGGAGATCAGTCTAAGATACCTAAAAATCGTTCTAAAAAGTGTTATTCCTGGGTTATGTTTCGCTAGTGTTTTGACATTTCTGCGAGGATTTTCACATTAACGAAACATAACCTAGAAATAACACTTTTTAGAACGATTTTTAGGTATCTTAGACTAATCTCCGCAAGAAAAGGGGGGCCGTTTTGGACTCAGTAAAACCTGTACTTTCCGTTAAATTGCCTATAAATTGTCAATTCAGTGGTCGACATACGGAAATCTTACAAATACATTATATTCTTACATTAAAACAATGTTGTTTTGCGTCAAAACAATTTTCTTAGAAAATAATATTCTTGTGATAAGTTTTCGGTGATTGTTTTGAACTGAAACAGTCTGTTTTAACTCAAGATAATATTTCTCTGCGTGTATGTCATTCAAACACCACAATCCAAGAAATAATCTGTACCTACTTGCATTAAAATAATCTTTCTTTTAAGAATGCAGTCGGCCATGATTCGTATGTATCTATATTGGTGTGAAACGTTTTATTTTCCAAATATTTGTAGTATAACTACATTCACACATATCGAAATATAATCGAAACTCACTAATACACCCGACCTAGATGAAATACACCTTACCATATATTTTCCTTATTTGTTTAAATATTTATTTCAAAGTTCAGAGTACTCCGTAGACGGTTGGTCAATGTCATTCCGACAATTCAACAGAACCATTGTAGGTAAAGTATACGGAAACTAAAAATAAAAAAGGCGGTTTATGTAAACGAATGCAAGGTGTAATGTCTAACACGTGTCTGACGGAGAGTGAAGCGAGAATGTCGGAAGTAAACAAGGGTCTTTTTTATTTTCAGCCTGAAGGGAGTAGTTCCTCCGGTCCAAGTCATGCCTTCCGTTGTAAGACTTTTAAGAAACCGAGACCCTGCCACTTGTGCCACCAGCCGATTTTTAATCAGGGATCTTGCTGTAGAGGTATGATTCATTTTTTTATATTTTTTATATTAAACTGCGTATATAATTGAGCGTTATTTGAAGCAGTATAAATGTAATTTACGATTTTAAATTTATTTAACGTTACATATATAGATGAAATGTATGTATATCTCTAGTTCTTTGAAATATTATCTTTTCCTAGAATAATCTATAGGAGTTAAAATAGCGGGTTTAAATCTTTGGTAGAAGATAAAGATTTTGATGATCTGCTTCATAGACTTGAAATTCGTTTTAAGAGAAAAAAACTGTATTTGCTAATTCCTAATTTCAAACTCGCATATAATCATCACCTGATAGTACATATGAAATGTGTAAAGCTAAATATATCAACCTTTTTAAATATATTCTCGCTAAACATGCTTTTACATTATACAAAAACAAATTCTTTGGCGTGGCTATAAAAATAAATAACATGCTTACTCAACTTCAGTTATTAAACAAAGTATAATCCCCGCTTTTTATTCCAAGGCATCATAGCTTAATTATTCTTTCTTTTTTTGCAAATTAATTTGTACTTTAGATATTTCAAGTGAGTGCATGCCTTTCCATACGTCCGACGCTAAGTATAATAAAATATACAGAACGTACAACCAGACAAATATTTTAAAAGCTTAAATGGCGATAATAAGAACATAATGGGAAACCTTGATTTTAATTTGAATAAAATATTGCGCAAACGCAAATTAACCGCGAATATTTTCTTCGCATACTGTTTGGACCAAAAATTTGAACCACCTGCGTTTTCACGATAGTCCAGCGTCGTTTATTTAGTAATAAAATTCATAAATGTTATCCAAATTAAATTATAATTGCATAAATTGTCGCTAATATGCTTTAGCTCTGAACTGACACTGGCTAACCGTTTCAATATATGTGTATGCATCGTATAAGATCATATCGCACGTAGAAACTCCCTATTATTATATTTTAAGTAATAATTTCGAACATTTTTAAACAGAAACATCACCATTTAAATGAACTGTCATGTTTTTTTTGTGTCAATTTATGAAGAAACAGCCATACGTACGACGACTTCATGTACGCTTGAACCTCATTCACCATTATTCCTCGTGGTTTAACAGATTATCCAAACTTGCTATTAAGAAACACAGCTAACCTCCCATTAAATCATCATTATCTCTAATATGATGTGTGCTTCTACACTCCGCTGTTGCGGTATACTACTTTTCCAAACAAATTTATTAAACTCTTTCAAAGCACATGCACCATATTCCTTTATATGTATTTTAATGTTATATATGGGTGTTACATGGTAAAGATATAACCGTAAAAGTCTTTCATCGATACCAGAATATGTAGCGACTAAAGCAATATCTTTATTAATTCTTGCCCTTGTTAGGATTATATTAATGGAAACAGTGTTCCGGGCACGTCCGAGCGCATGTAACCAGAAAATATGGCCAACGTCCACAGTTTCAGCAATAGCAACCGTATCATAGATTTTTCTGTTTCTTGGCGGCTGTGGTAGTTCGTACAACATAGTCTTTCGTGTTGTAACTTCTAATGCATCTGCCGATTAATGTATTCAGAAAGGTTATCTTTAAATTTATCCCATATGTTTGGGCTTTCGATAGACTCAAAAAAATAGCCAGACTTTTCGCTGCCCTGTATATGCAGCTTCTCCCATATTAATGCGGCACTGCTGTCTGTCAATTCCTACTAAACCAAGTGCTTTCCATACTGAAACGTAGAAAAAATAATACCATTTACAGTTTATAGTTCTAACAAAGACGTTGGCGGTCCATCTTCATACAACGCTAAATGAACGTTCAGTATTGTTGGACAGAAATATATTTGTGTATATGAACAAATAAATATTTTTTACTCAGACACATTTAATTTGTTACTGTTAAATATGTTTATAAGTAATAATGTTAAATATGTATTTGCTTTATAATTTTAGTAAACTGAACTACATCAGTGCAAATATGTGAAACTATGTTATCGAAATGATTTTGTGAATTATCATCAAATACAGAAAAAAATAGTGGTGCTTTGACACCTTATGTCGAGTAGTCGTAATTCCTTTCCTTCTTGTTGTTGGTCTTTCTGGAATGTATAATAATAGTAGTACTAGAAGTTTTCATAAGAATCATCGACTATGATCTTGTCGTTTAACTGTCACCGCTAGAAACTAATGTAAACTGTATCTGATGTCTGTAAATTCAGCATAAAATATATAATGTGTATCTGATGTTTTTTCTTGTTTTAAAGAGAAGAAAGTATTCTCTGAAGAAAATACCTAAAACAAAATTATTTCAACGATAGCTGTATACTTTGTTGGATTCGCCGTTTGACAGATATTTATTTAGATTTGGAACTCATTTTTGCTGGAAAAGTATTATTATATTGTCAAATCGATAGAATAGAATAGAATAGATTTATTGTCGTTCAGCTGTTACATGGTGTTGACATTGTCATGTAGTTACAAAAAAAAACATATACAGGGTGCGGCATTAGTGCGAGGAAGTCCAATTACTCCTTTATAATAAGAGAAATGAGAAAATGTTATTAAGATGAAAGTTGAAGCGCATGGGGGGCTATAACCTAAAAATATTTTTAACTATACAGGGTGTCAAATAAACACAGGGTGAATCAAACTTACCTTATTTTAAATAGAATACCCTGTATATTTTTACTGTTTACGATTCTTCTTGGCCTTACCTTTATTATAATATAAGGTTTTCCTATGTTATTCAGTTTACTTTAGAAGATATGGGAAGTTTTGCATAAAATTAATAGCAAAGTTAACGTGTTCTAGCACGCTACAGTTTCGATAAAAAATGTTTTATTTGCGCTAGAAATATTTCTAATATAGTCTGTGTTCGTGAGAAATTATTGATTTACCAAAATATTCACTATTTTATATACAGGGCGAGTCAGAACTCGGAATGTTTGTTTTCTCACGTATTTCAAATGGAACACCCTGTATTTTATTAGTGTAGTAAACTCTTCCCTTCACGGGCTTTATTATTTATTAAGCATTCCCTATACCTAAATCCACTACTTTTTCAGTTATTTGCGTTTGTATATGTCGAAAACGTGATTTTAAATAAAAACGATTTTATTTTAATTGCTGCACTCCCTAAATATTGATGTTCAGCTAAGAAATGATAAAGTACCTATAGTACTACGGTTGCAATTTCTTCATAATGAATAAAGTATTAAAATACTTAGCAGTTAAGAATCTTAAAGGTTATCCGAGACAAAACAAAATGAGAACACAAATTCGCGAGCAGGCTATGACTTTGACATTAATTAGGTTGAAGTTTTGACATAACAGAATAATTTTACTGCTGCCTATATCGGTTAAAAATTAATTTTTCTCGAGAAGAATTAATTAATATGATTTTTGTATTGGGAGAAAGTAATAAGAATGTTTTACTTGCAAAACGACTTTATCACCAGCAATTCCCTGATAGACGACAACCACGAACAGAAGCTTTTGAAATTTTGTTGGAACGGTTTCGTCGAACTGGAAGTGTGAATTATGAAAAATCTAACCGAACTAATACTGTTTTAACAGGTGAAAATTAATTTGATGTATTTCTTAGTATTACTGAAAATCCGCATATTAATACCAGAGAAATGTCAAGAGATTTAGATATTAGTGACCGTACTATAAGGAGAATTCTAAAAAAAATATAAGATGCATCCATATCATGCACAACTGCATCAAGAGTTGAATGATAACGATTATAATAAAAGGGTTGAATTTTGTCAGTGGGCACAACGAAAAATTCAGGAAGATGCTGGTTTTTTTGATAACGTTTTATTTGGAGACGAAGCAACGTTCCACAAAAATGGTACAACAAATAGACATAATTTCCACTATTATTCAACTTCAAATCCGTACCATATCATCACTAAAAGCCAAACAAGGTGGTCATTGAATGTTTGGGGTGGCATTCTTGGAGATTATGTTATTGGACCCTACTTTTTCGAGGATAAATTAAATGGAGAAATGTATTTTGATTTTATGGAAAACCGTTTGCAAGAATTGTTAGAAGACGTACCATTGACTATTCGTAAAAAAAATGTGGATTTTACATGATGGCGCTCCAGTACACCATCATTTTTAAATCAAAGAACATTTAAATTATGAATTTCCAGGAAGATGAATTGGAAGGGGAGGTCCCGCTAATTGGCCCCCTAGATCTCCAGACTTATCAAAGGTTGATTTCTTCTTATGGGGTTATATAAAAAATGAAGTTTATAAAACACCTCCTACCACAAAAGAAGATATGAAAGATAGAATTACACATGCATTTAAAAGTATAGATGTACATGTGTTAAGACATGTAAGTCGTTCTTTTGAAAATCGCTTATCAATCATAGATCATTTTGAAAAATGACAAAAAAATGAATGAAGAATAAATAATTCTGTAATTAGTTTCTACTATTTTTTTTATTTACTTAAGTTTTATAATTAAATGTTATCACTTTGTGTTTACTATTTATTTATGTTATTGTAAAATTTAACAATGACAGCATTAAGTAACTGTAAAATAATTTTCACACAGGTCAATGATGCCAGTTCGTGAGTACTGCTTTTTTCACATAACTTTGAGTCAGATAATGATAATATTTAACGACTTAGCTTAGCATTATATATTATTTTTTAAGCTAAGCAGTAGCTTTCATCTAATGTTTCTATTCAATAAACTAAAATCAGACCCGTTTTTATTTAAAATCACGTTTTCGACATATAGAAACGCAAATAACTCAAAAAGTAGTGGATTTATGTATAGGAAATGCTTAATAAATATTAAAGCCCGTGAAGGGAGGAGTTTACTACACTAATAAAATACAGGGTGTTCCATTTGAAATACGTGAGAAAACAAACATTCCGAGTTCTGACTCGCCCTGTATATAAATAGTGAATGTTTTGGTAAATAAAAAATTTCTAACGAACACAGACTATATGAGAAATATTTCTAGCGCAAATAAAACATTTTTTATCGAAACTGTAGCGTGCTAGAATACGTTAACTTTGCTATTAATTTTATGCAAAACTTCCCATATCTTCTAAAGTAAACTGAATAACATAGGAAAACCTTATATTATAATAAAGGTAAGGCCAAGAAAAATCGTAAACAGTAAAAATATACAGGGTATTCCATTTAAAATAAGGTAAGTTTGATTCACCCTGTGTTTATTTGACACCCTGTATAGTTAAAAATATTTTTAGGTTAGAGCCCCCCATGCGCTTCAACTTTCATCTTAATAACATTTTCTCATTTCTCTTATTATAAAGGAGTAATTGGACTTCCTCGCACTAATGCCGCACCCTGTATATAGAGGGTCATTCACGGAACTGGTTCGTTAGAACTTTTTGATGTTCTTAAAATTCAACATTTCTGAAAACTTCTAATTTTTTTTTCAATGTGTGGTGGGTGCTTAGTTGCAGTGATTCCGTAAGCTGTATTACTTGTCTGGCTATCACTGCAACTCTTGCGGTGTAGTTTAGTGTGTGTAAGTTGTGTTTAAATGGCTTTGTGACAGCATCATATTGCCTCTTATGATGCCGCGCTGTTAATCACTTTGCTCCCAACAGCGAATGGCAAGTCGCAAATTATAACTGATCATCTGGACTCATCAGCAAAATTATTTACGCCATTGTACCACTTCCGGTTTACGGGAAGTTGACGTCAACTTTCTTAATTTAAATAGCATGGTATATTTTTTATGAGTTTTTTGTGTCGGGCATACAATTCTGCATCAAAACTTACTAAGACACCCTAAGTCAAAAATCAGCCGTTCTTAAGTTATTAAAGTATAAGCCGTTAGTTAAGTTATTCAAGTTTAGTAGAGTTAAGGTAATTTTTTCAGATCCCGGCAGGGCCAATTGCCAACGTTATGTTCAAAATTCTGTATTTCTGAAGGCATTGCAGCTAGAGGCCTCATATTTGGCATGTCATTAGCCGAAATAGCATACATCAAACGTCCTAAAATTTATCATAATTTATACAGGGTCGTCTAAAATTAACGTTCATTTCAACCAACTTTACGGCGATAGAAGTCACTTTTTTTAAATGGAACACCCTATATATTATTACATTTTTGAATATACTTGATAATTCTCTATATTTTCTTATTAAACATATTTATATAACTTTTCGGGTGAAAGTCGCGCGCGAACCTTCTGTAACGCGAGTCGCACGCGATTTTCGCCTCTATTTCGTAAAGTAAAAAATGCATAACTTTGGAACCGCTGCAGATAATCAAACCAAATTTGGAATGTTGGATGAACAAATCATACTCTTTCTTTTAGTGACACAAATTCAATTCAACTTTCACCACAAAGGAGAGGTAAATTTTTCCATCACTACTTCAATGCTTGTAACTTTGTTCATAATTAACTTATTAGAGAAATATTCCACATTTAAGTCGTTCTGGTCGTTAGCGATTTGTGGCGAAAGAAAACGTTTTTCATCTTCTATTTGTAAAACAAACGATTTTTTTTACCTGGACGAATACTTTTGCGGGTAGCTGTACCTGAGTCACCAACCATCACCTCTAAATTGCTAGGTGCAACATTAGTAAAGATATTGTCAAACAATGTTGCGGAATCAGCGGTGATCCGCGTGGGCTCATTGATCAATGGCCTCATATTGAAAGACTCAAACAGGTTAACAATGTCACGACCACGATGTCTACTAACATCAAAATTCACATTAAACTCCCCGCATACCATTAAAAGTTGATTATAACTATCAAATGATTCCGATAAAAATATTATCCAAATCTAAGAAAATCTATTCTATTGCTTTAACAATTCCTTTTTTATTGTTATATTCTACAATAAATTAAATTCTTAAAATCATTTTTATTGACCTCACGTTGGAATTTTTTGGAAAGGCTTATTATTTCCTTTCCATTGACCTAGATTAAATTAGATCTGAGGGCAGTGGCGCTGCTGCCTTTAGTCACCGCGACCTGTATGGGTCTATTGGCATAGACGGCAGATTTGATCTTCAGCTTTATGTAGATGGTACTTCAGGGCCACGTGACCTGTCAAAAACCCTGCCAGCAGTCCAAGGTCCACTTTGGTGAAAGATAGCAACGTCTTTGCTATTTTAGATGATCCTTATAATAATAATAATTAATAATAATAATAATAATAATAATAGTTTATTGGAAACAAATGTTTCAGGTCATACAAAAATTCTATATAAAATTATCCACATTCATACATAAGATATTCTCTAACGGAATAAAAATTATGACTAAGTAACATTTTCTTAAGCTCTATTTTAAATTTAATATTAGAAAGTTTAGCTAAATTTACAGGTAATCTATTAGATAACTTAATTCCAAATATACCAGGAGAACCTTCAGTTAAACTTAAAGTGTTTTACTTGGGTAACTTAGAATTGTCTCGAGTGAAGTAGCTATGAGATGAACGAGCTTCTAGTTTAAGTTTATGAGTATGCACAAATGAACAAACCTCTAGTGTATATAAGCACGCTAAAGGAAAGATATTTAATATAATAAAAAGTGGTCAACACGATTCACTTAATTTCACCTTAAGTATAGGTCGAACTATGCGCTTTTGAATTTAAAATACTTGATACGCATGTGACGTATTACCCCAAAATACAATGCCATATGTCATTCTTGATTGCACATAACTAAAATATAATATTCTAATAACTCTTACATCTAGAACATCACATAAAAATCGAATCTGATATGCAGCTCTGCTTAATTTTACACATAAATCATCACAGTATAGTTTCCATGACAAAGTGTCAGTGAAATGCATACCTAGAAAAGTATCATGTTGAAGACTTAAACTAGTGTTACTGTATTTAAACTCGGAATTATAATTACGTAATCTCTGTCTGGTATGAAATAAAAGTACCACAGTTTTTGTAGGATTTAAATACAATCTGTTAGCCGAAAACCATGTAAAAAGTCGATCCAAAAGTAAATTGCCTGCTCTCACTGCATCCTCTTCCGATTTACTAACAGAAATAGCTGAGGTATCATCTGCATACATTACAATAAAGTACACAATTAAACATGGAACAATGTCATTAAGATATAACGAAAATAAAATAGGACCCAAAAGAGATCCTTGAGGAACTGCCTATGTAATAGGAACAACATTGGACTTATATACACCGCCATTCTTGTGCATGGTAATTTGGACATACTGTGATCGATCCTCTAAATAAGAAGTAAACCATTGGCAGACCTGACCACGAATGCCATACGCGTTCAATTTTTATAAAAGTAATTTATATGCAACACAATCAAATTCACGACTTAAGTCGCAAAATACTCCAACCGGATAGTGTTTATTTTCGATTGAATGTAGAAATATATACCTCGTAAAATTCATAAATAGCGGATACCGTGGATTTTCCAGCTCGAAAACCATGTTGAGAGCCACTAATAATATTAAATTTACTTAAAAATGAGTTTAGCCTTTTTAACATGCCATATTCAAAAAGCCTGGCTATAGCCGATGTTACACAGGACGGTAATTCTGCATACATTTTTTATTTTCTTTTTTATGTATCGGTCTCACAGATGCAAATTTTAGTGATTTCGGAAAAATTTCCATTCGAAATGATTCGTTCATAAGGTAAGTAAGAGGTCTCCATAAGACAGACAGCCTGCATCTCTCTAACAAGACAAGCACTAATCTCGTCCGGGCCACTAGATCTTTTATTTTTTAAACAATTGAATATCAAGCTAAATTCCGATTCTATATTCTATAAGAACCATCGAGCTTCCATTTTGTCGAATAGAAAGTGGTAAGTCAACTGTAGATCTTTGATCCACAATTTCATGAGCAGCTTTTGCAAAAAAGTTATTACATTCTGTTGCAATTAAGTTAGGATATTATTATTTTCTGAATCGTGAATAACCATATCATCGTGTTGTGAACATTTTTTATTGGTAAGTCCATTAATCACATTCCAGGACGATTTACTTCTGTTGTCGGAAGTTAATATCTGTCTGGAAAGAAAATCCTTCTTAATATTAGAACACAGGTAATATTCATATTCTTGTTTCTTCCGTTTATATATGTCGTTCAAAATAGGATATTTTGCCGTTAACACGTGTAAATCTTTAAATTTTCTCTACATTTAATTACCTCATCCGTGATCCAACTGTCACGTCTTCCGCATAAGAAAACAGATTCTAAAATTATGGAGTAAGGTGCTCATACAATTATTAAATTTATCGTTAAAATCAAGCCCGTCATACATGTCAGTCCAATCTTCAGACTTTAGATAATTAACAAATTGTTGCTTGGAAGTCGTATTAAAACATCGGGTAAACGATATTTTCTCGTCTGTGTTGCCATTATATAAATGAGGAATGTGCAATAAAAGCAATCTATGATCAGACAAGAAAGTGTCTTCAACAGTAACATTGACATTAAAAGGCACATTACAAAAAATATTATCTATTAAACTAGCAGAAGTATTGGACTCTTTTATATGTAAAAAGTTATGAGTATAAGTTATAGGAAAATGCGTAACTAATCTGTAATTATCAATTTTCATTCACGAAGATTCGCTATTTCCTTACTTAAATTAAAGTTTTGTGTAGGGAGATTTAGAATTACTCTTTCTAAACTAGCAATTACTGTGGTCGTTATATGATTAATAACATCATTAACCTTACTAATAATGATGGCTTCCAGATCACAACGATTGATAAGGACCGACTCAAACGTAGTTGAATCGTAGGAGCCGTTAGATACGTTCTTTCCATCCATTGTTGTTGTTGAGACACCAACTTGTTGGTTATGTTTTCATTACACTTAAAACAAGACCATTTCTTAATAGATCCATCCTCCTTCATTTGAGTTGATTCTTCAACGGATATATTCACACACACAGAGTGAAAGTTACCATTGCAACCCTACATTAATATTATTTCGAATCGCCATGTTGCAAACTTTAACTTATAACAGTGCTTTCGCCTGCTCTTGTCCTGGTGCATGCTGCCAGTGAGAGGCCTTTCTGTTATCCTCCCATTTGTTAATTGTTTGTTTTAGGTGGCTCCTTTGCAGGCCATAACAGGGATCAGGTCCAATAAAAGATATTTAGCTGCTTCTGTGACAAGCTTATCTACCTTTTCATTCGCTTCGATCCCTTGGTGGCTTGAGACCCACTGGAGAGTTACGTGGTTATTGTGTCCCAATTGTCTTAAATTGCATCTACATTCATTCAACAGGCCGGACAGATGTGTAGGCACTCACGGCCTTCAACGCCACTTGACTAGCAATTGATATACTAATTGTTGCGCCTCGTATCCCTAACTCGAGGTGCATAGGTGCATAGGTTTATAGCAGATCTCCGCTTGAAATATGTTGGAGTGGAGTCCCATAGGCACTTTGAGATAGTGATTAGGCTCCCTCCCTCCCTCCCGACTCCTATTCTAGAGCCATCCGTATACCATGTTCCTCTTTTGCGTTGAGGCTCACCGGATACCCACTTAATATGGCTTTCGATGACCATTTTGTAGGGTTGGTCGAAATTGTATTGCATAGAGATCTTGTCCTTAGCAATGTAAATCAGGTAGTTAATGTTGGGATCTTCAGGGATTTTAAGATGTCTTCTAATGTGCCCAGGTTTTAAGCCCTTAAGTCTGTCCAGAGATAGGGGACTTGATATAACCTGTTTGTGGATGTATTCCATTGACCTAACTTGAATATAGATTTAAATGTATGAAAATATTACATATAGCAAACCGTTTGTTTGCGTACACAATTTTAAAAGTAATTGGAGCATAATATCAGAATATATGGAAGGTAGAAGATATATTTAATAATTTAACATATTTACGGAGTATATTAACCGTTATTTATGCTAGCAATTGTATAATACATTACATATATTTTACTTATGTTTCACATATATAAATCATGTTATTTTCTAATTCTCTACTATATTTCATTGAACATTTTATATGAGAGAATCGTTGTAACATTCGTCAAAAGTTGACACATTTTGTGTAGGCACTTTACCTTCGGATGGTATATACAAAAACAAATAACCACACAGGCAGATTTAATCTGGCAGATGAAAAATGATTCCGAAGACAAAAGAGAAGCATGACTGTTGAACATGACAAATATACCTCCTAACTCTTGTAAAAATATTGTTATTAAGTGGTTTGTCTACGAAACGTATCCCTCGTCTATAATCTCTTGAAAGTTGTAGTATAAAACATTTGATGAAAAGTCGCATATTATCTATTAATCTCTGTCTATTTCCCATTTTTGTAATTTACAATAAAAAATATTTTTAGTTTTGTGACTTGCTATGCTCGCATATGCCTTTTCTACTCGTCCCGACTATGATAGTAATCCCTTAACACTGAAAGGCATACCTTATGAAACAGGTTACACCAAGAGAAAAAGATGCAATGTCTCCGACAATTGATATATTTCTGATACACATACTTGTATATAAAGGAACAGATACTAAAAATTTAAACTTACACAACAATTTTATAGAAAATAGTGTATATTTAAATCGAATCCGTACGTGACTTGTGCGGTATGAGAAACTGCTTAAATGTTATGTCGCAAAACTCGCCAACTTGAAGAAAACATGCACTGGGGGAACTATGGTTGTTAATTGGGACAGGATGGGTAATAGATATCTCATCAAATACATCAAAAGATGTCAGAATTTGGGAGAGAACAAAATAGAACGTCCTCAAACATTGCTTATACACAGGTGTATGCGAAATAATAGAAGTACATATAAATATACCCAATCCAGGTACTTAAGTGTATTCGAGATCAGAGTCATCTGTATAACAGAGAACAAATTAACGTAAAGAATTGTTTTTTACGAAGTTTATTCTAAAATTCGGAAAATTGCCTGTTTTCTTGGCACTCTAGATTATTGTGTTCTATGCCACGAAGATGCGAAGCAATCATAGCAAACAAAGACTCTACGACATTTTACGTATTATAGTTTCTTTTTAATACTGGTATTTTTTCGTACACCTCGAATATATATTTTGTGTAATAATTTCTAAACTTATTACTATTTTGCTGTACAACGAACATATACATATAGAATGTATGTGTTGTGGTTTAGTTTTTAACTTTTTTAATGCACTGCTATTTTTTCGCACACAGCTGTACATACACTTGCAGTTTTTTACACACTAGAAATAGAAGTATTCCATACAAACCCTGAACACTAAAAAAAACCTTTCTGTAACACGAACGTAATATTTCCGTTAAATATTCATAAGTAAAAAATCCTAAATTAAAGACTACATACATACCTACAAGTTTTATCAAAGCCATGCCCATCAGTAAATAATTTTGCGCGGTGTGTGACGGAATGAAGTAGTGTTAAATTAGAGTGCTATCTTTTTCAATTATCACCACGCAAGCGGCATAATACCGATTGCAAATTAAGCGGTAAACGCGACGTTTTTCTCGTGCCATTAATCATGACACCAATCAAGGTCATTTATTTACGAAGGAAGTTTCGAATGCGTGGAAGAGGTCTCGTACACTTTTAGTGAGAACGATCGATATCAATGCTAAAACGTGTTTTACTAGCAACTAAATTTCAACAGTTTTATTAGAAGAATGCTATAAAAATTACGGCGAAAATGAAAATTGATTTGACAACGTGTAGCACTTTGCATGCTACTACAATTGTACAAGTACTCTCAAATAAAATAGTAATTGCATTCAAATCACAAAACAACCGATTGATCATATGTTAAATCAGTACAGAAGTACGAACTTCGCGATACCAATTATATATATACTACACTTTTTACTACGCATACATAAATTTCCATGTTGAAACAAGGGTTATGCGACTCCCTTCAGTTAAGGCGACCAATAAGTTTTCTTTTATAGTACACCACTGTATCCAGTAACAGACAAGAGCTTAACGGTGTGAATCCTTTCTCTCGCACGGAATTCCTGGAATTGCCAATATGAAGTCACTTTACATACACAGATGAGAAATTAGTACATTCCGCTAGAGAACCTCAAATGAAACCAGATCACATTTACAATAAAATTATATTGAAGAGAAGAGAGGTGAATAGAATGATATACAAAAAATATCTAGTTATCTACAGCATTCCTAACATTTTTTAAATTATCAATACTACATTTACAATTTTCTTAACAAAATCAGTTTAATTTATTGTAGTACAGCTACAAAAAATCTCGTTCCTATTTCGAAAAGCCGTATATAGACTAAACATTTTTAAAGTAGGCAAACTACCAAACAAATTAGTATACAACAAGCTAATGCAGGGTGATTCACAGAACTATCCAATTAGCACTTCATTAGCTTGCAAAAGAGATAGGACGCTGAAGTTTTGGAATTGGACATAGTTACCTATGGTGTATTAAAATATTTTCATCCTTTCTGGTCCTCCGGTATTACTGAAATTTCCTAACAACTTCCTTATTTTGAATGGAAGGATATTTTTAATTTCATTATTAGATTAATCATGATATCCTAAACAACTAAAAAGTAGCACTTGACAATACTGCAAAAGACAATCAGTTTGTATGAAGGCCCTAGTAGAATCAGCATACTCGTATATAAAGCTTGTAATGAAGTGTACAATTGATACAATTTCGAAGTAATAAAAGTCATGTTTTCAAATGGATGTACCATTACATTCTTTTTCAAAGAATTACAGGTGCTTCTATTCGTATCTGTGATTACTTTCATTGGCCAGTTCGGTGAATCAGCCTGTATATGAGCGCTGTATTAAGCCTCGTACACACTAGTAGACATTTTGCGCGGTTTTGGTCTCAGAGACGTGTCTAAGGTTGTCTACGTAGACATGTCTATAGACCAATCCCCGTCTACGGGCCTGTTGCGAGACCAAAAATCGCAAGTCTATGGTCTCCCGACAGAAATGGGAGACTTCATGCAACGTTAGACATGTTGCGCAGCATTTTGACAGTGTGGACGTCAATCGAAGTCTAGAGACGAGACGTCCCAGTCTGTCTCCAGCTGCGAGTGATGTGGTTCAACTGTTTTTATGATGTGGTTCTTTATTCTTTGTTTTCAACTGAAGATTTTCTACGGGCCTGTTCGAGCTCTTGGTCTGACAGAAATTCTTTGCAATTCTTTGTTTTTGGACGTCAATCGGAGTGCTTTGTGAATTGATGTGGTTCGATGTTCGGCTCTTGGTGTGGTTCTTTATTCTTTGGAGTGCTTTGTGAAGAAACTGATTGAAGATTTCCAAGCGTCTCATTGTTTATGGGATGTTACAAGTCCCGAGTACAAAAAACCGAATAAAAAGGAAATTGACCCTGGAAACTCTGGCTGCAAAGCACAATGTGACAGTGGCGGAAGTTGAAAAGAAAATTTATAATTTAAAAACATCGTTCAACAGGGAGCGAAGATGAGACTAATGAGAAATTCTTTGTCTCGTCTAAATCTGCACATTGTAGTGTAGACGCTAGATGAGACAAAAATGGTGTCTCTAGACGGTCTATATAGACCGTGTCTCTAGACTTTCTATAGACGGTCTATAGACAAATCGCGCAACATGGTCTACTAGTGTGTACAAGGCTTTACACATATATTAACGAGTCTTTGAAAGACGAAACGCATCCATGTACCAAAGATTACATTAACATTTCTACATTTCCTTATTTTCCAGAGATAACAGATACAGATGTGTTTCGCATAAATGGAAATACATAAATGGAGTCCAGCCAAACTGTTATATTTCCATGTGTGGTTATTTGTTATAATAAATAATAATATTCGTTTATTAATATTTGTCAATAAGTAAACACTGACTGGTTCTACAAAAATAACATCATACATAAAAATATAAGAATATTAAGTATGTGGTATACAAAAGAAGAAATACACATTCTAGACAAAGAAAAATCTTAGATACATTTATATATGTAGTCACAAAGCCTCTTAGTCAAATATCCTTTAACGCTTTCATGCAAATATGATTTTAATTGGGTTCTGAACAGCCTTAATCTGAAGAGCTAATACGTTGAAGTACTCAATACCTCTGCAATATGGATTATTTTTATAGAACGTTTGTGTCTGTACCGTTATGTGAAAATCATTGCGGATGTTATTAAATATATTTTTGGTTTGGGTAAAGTATCGACCGTACTATTTAATTAAACTTTAATAAAGAGTTTCATTTAGAAATACGAACCGCATACCCAATTTATTAACTAAGTTTAATTAAATATATTCCTGTCTCTTTGGAAGAAGTGTTAATTATGTTTAGAGAATGGGTTTTTAAGGAGGAATTAAAAACGGCTTGATAGTTGAGCAATTCCTTTTTATTGGATTAACTTACCTATGTACTTCAACGACGTTTCTACAAGTCCGTCGTCTTTTTCAAGCTGCAATTATATGGTCTACGGAGTCGTCGAAACGTTATTGAAGTACATAGGTAAGTTAATCCAATAAAAAGGAATTGCTCAGCTATTAAGCTGTTTTTAATTATTCCTTGCATACATTATTAAACGTTCATTCGGCTTTGACAAACGTTTTTTGTTTGCACTGATCATTGCACCTCAGATGACAATTGCATAACGCGGTCGACTCTCTACGTAAGAAAGGTAAAATAACCATCAATTATGTATATCCAAAGTGCTTTTTAAGTTACGCATACTGAAGTGTGCCGAAAACAATTTACAAGAAAGATTCAATTGCAAACATTTTATGTTTCTTTTTACAGAAATAGCTTTGCAATTACACTTTACGTAAATCTGGTAGCAGCAGTAAAGTTCGCTTTAAGGTACATAAAAGTTGCCTTGTATGCTCTTATCACACCACTTGCACATTTATGATATAATGGCAGTTGGTCACAACGAGACTTTGTAACGGACCGCGATATTTTCAATCATCTTATTTTATTAAACGTTAACGTGATAGGGAAAACAAGTATGTATTAAACATATTAAAGAATATTATTTTATTTTAATGGAATACACCTGACTGTATCTATTTCGTAACTGTATATAATTGCCCTATGTTAAACGCTCATGTATTCTGAATAGTTAAAAAATATAACAGTTTTAACCGACAACGAGCAAACAGGTGACTTTTGATCAGAACTGTACGGTAAATTTGAATATATTGCCTTATATGGTAATATCGCGTACTGTCAGGTGAGACGATCCTGCCCCATTCCGAAATAGACTACTTCCCGACAGGACGCTAGACAGTTTAGTCCGCGCCGCAATTAGTGACATATATATTTGTCAAGTTAGGGCCAGTTAGTGGTTTTTGTAATTAATATAATTGTTTAAATAATCAGTATAAAGTAAAGCCGCGGTTACTGGGAAGGTCCAGCACCTAGCCAATAAATAAATAAAATACTGGTAAAGAAGATTATAAGAAAGAACACGCTCGAAACCCCAAGACAAATCACCGAAGGAAGCGGACATTCGGCGGGAAGGAACAGCATCAACGAGCGTACGCGAAGAGAGACGTAAAGGTATTTGGTCACGAAACTATTAGGTATATTGTTTAATTCCGAGCTCGTAAAAAATAGATAAATTAATTATTGTCTTTTATAAATAAAGTTTGCCGTTGCTGTTCTTAGATTTTAACATATTCAGCTCTATTAGTTTTTTAGTAATTTAATCGCGTAGTTGTTCCTAAAAGGTGCATTTATTATTAAGATTTTGTTCCATATGTCCTAATAATGTATATTTATATTCATTCGTTTCATTTAATATATGTGTTATTTATTTACTTGAGGCATTTTCATTCATTTAGGTACATATTTGTCTGAATGTTTTGTGTCATTATTTATTGTTAAAATATTATAAATCCTCCATATACCGCACGTACCTGAGAACGTATAGAGAAAGGATTATAAGAAAATCTGTAAAGTAAGTACATGTTTTTGTTTATTATGTTAAGAGCGATTGCGGCCGATATTTTAGCTTGTCAGGGGAACAATTTCTCTATTTCTGTATCAGTAACTTTCGTCATCGTGGGTTCACGAGGGGAATTGCTCATATACCGTGGCGCCCAAGAGATTTTCAATACGTATTAGCACATTATAAGACCGTTCTGTCACAACTTCAGCATCAGAACAACCAGATACAGTACAGCCAGTTTCGCCTAGTGCCATAATGTCATACGTCAAACATGAAATTCACGTTGTACATTATATTTCCTATCCTTGAGAGTCATGACTCATGAAGCTCTTACAGTTGGTAAAATGCGATTTAAAGAAGTTATCCTCTGAGATACCATGTAGGTATTACATAGCCTCATAGTTTAAAAAGCAATGCACTGTGACACAAAACTCCTACTAAACGCTCTTGTTAGGTCAAAATGTATTCCAGAGACGTCATATTTTAAGACAGTACAGTAAAACTCGCTTATAAAGTACTCGTCGGGAGCACACAAAACAGTACATTAAAAAAGAAGTATGCTATAAAAGAATATAACCAAAGATTATCTATACTGTACAAATTATGCACCTATGGTTGCTGCTTGGTTTAGTCATGAACAAAATTAGTTCCAGAACTTGAAAACCATAACAACTAGAATACTGCTCTCCTCGACATTTTGTAGAAAATTTTATGCTCTGCAAAAAGTTTTCCTGATATCTTACACGGTTAAAGCTCAATTCGCAAAAAAAGGAAAAATATTGTAAAAATAACCCTAATTGTCCCTTTCTTTGCAGACATAGGCTTAACGAAAGAAGATATCAAAAAGCTTTAAAGACTTTTTTTGTAGAGAATGAAATTTTCTCCAAAAAGTCTGCGAGAGCACTATTCTAACTGTTATGGTTTTTAAGTTATAGAACTAATTCTGTTCGTGATTAAGCCGAGCCCCGACTATAGGTGCAAAATTTTTACTGTATACTATCAAAATGTATTTTTATTTATACAATAAAAAGAGATACACAATAATAAAAAGATCCACAATGAATAATTCCTTGGTCCATTAGCTGCAACACGGAGGTGGAATTCGGTGGTAGAAACTCCACACGAATATTTATATAGGTGGATTAGCTGGACACTTGTCGACCAATACTAACATTTTCCTTTTCTGTTTTGTGAGGTCTTTATCTCAAGTTCTTATATAAAGTTCGTTACTAGAAAATCAAGTACGTTATAAAAAAAACATAATTCTTTTTTGAACAAGATTTTTGTACGTAATAACAGAAGTACGTAAAACATATGTATGTAATATCAGAACAAAAATACATTATTCCAAATAGGGCTTTACCGGGTCCAAGGAAAATGTACGCTGTAACCGAAAGTACGTTGTATGCGAGACCTTTATAAACGAGCTCTACCTTATGTGGGAATAGAAAATCTAAGCCGCTGCAAGTTGCGGTACTTGTTGATGTTTCCTAAACAAAAGCTGATTTTTGGAAAGTATATTTATTTTAATAACATAATTCGTTAAATGTCAGTTTAAAATCTTTTCAAAAATCTTTGTAAATGCAGTCAAAATAGCAATTTGATGTAATTTCTGCAACTACTACTTTCACATTTGTAATACATTTAAATTAAATTAATACATGCAATTGTTTTAAAATATATCAAATTTGTTATCAAACGAGGATTTTCGCGACTGTAGGTATTACAGGTTCATTTTTTCACGAGTTTCAATTTGGCATAAATTGTGCTTCCGCAAGTCTTTTACGGTTTCCTTCATATTTAGTTTATCGTAATTTTACGCGCTGTGTAAAACTACCTCAGTAGATAGTGAGTAGTTTAGAGTATTTGATAGTACTACACTATCTATTTTGCTTCTAGTCATAATAGGGATATTATAACGAGCATTGAATTCCGCGAACCCTACATTCACCGAGATAAACAGTTTTAACATAGCGGTGCAAAAACGTTAAAATGAGGTCAGTAGAAAATCAAAGGATCATAGTGGAATAGCTATTTTTTAACCGATTTTTGTTTATTTAGTAAACCATCTTTTATGATAAAATTGAAATTGTGCATAGTAAGTTTATAGTTAGATAAATTATTGTTTAAACAGGACAACATATTTAATGTCGGTAACATTTTTTGTTTTGTGTTAATTATGCAAACGATGTTTAAATCGTTAGTAAGTTGTATCTCTTGTAACAAAAAATGTATGATACGTTATGTTTTTTGTGTTAGTGTGCAATAAATACACCGTATAATGAAATAAACTGCATTTAGTTATCCAGAATAGTTCAACAATTATGTTTATGATAATATTATTATTGAACTTTGGAGCCATTTAAAACTTAGAAGCGTGTATTTAAGCATTAATGTGCCTGCCATTTTTCTTTACTTATTCTTACATTCTCATATAAAGAGTTGTAAGCCAGCCTAATGGAACTATAATCGCTACAGCAACGGTTTCTGTAAGACTATATTGCACAAATCGTTTCTTGTATATATTTCGTCTTAAGTGCGGTATTTTAGATAGGTCAGCAACAGGGCACTACTATAAGAATTAAATACGAATCATAGTGCAAATATGCGCCTCTCAGTTGTATTCTGTCCAATTCTCTCGTCTCAACAGAATGCTATTTTTTTACTAGGAACGTGAACCCGTAATTGCATAGAATTATGGGAGAACGTAAAGAAAGTATGAAAGGTTAATTTGCGTTTGCAACATATAATTAGAAATGCAAGCCGCAACGGAGTTTCCGTAACAGTCTACGATGATATGGCAAATTTATAACGAAATGCGCAATCTCAAGATATGGTAACACTTTGTAAGGATCTAGTATTATTTTTTAACTACAAAAAGTCTGAAAAGGGGAGTAAATAAATCATTTTATTGTTTCTGTCAAATCAATTCAATTTTAGTATCTACTATAGCGTACAGTGTTTCAGTGACAACGGTAAACTTAGTACAAACAATCAGTTTCTGTTCTAGTCTGAAAAAGCAAAGCAAAGGCCACTAAAAGTCATAGAATTGCTGCTCTTCGGTTCTCGGGTTCTCTGCCGTGTAGAAAGGAAACGTCACTTCACTTCACTTCTGAAGAAGATCACGACAAGATGATCGAAATGTCAAGTACCACAACCTTTCTACACGGCAGAGAACCCGAGAACCGAAGAGCAGCCATCAATAGCGGCCGTGAAAGCCTGAAAACTACAGTAATAGAATTATACAGCATTCTTTGTTAGGACTACGCAAATATTTATGTAACTGTGTATATTTTAATACCAGGACACCAACATACATAATATTGTATGAGTTTTCCAAGCCACACATCATGGTATAATAAACGTTTAACTAGGGCAATAATCGTATATTTGGTATTAAATGTTATATTTATAAGTTTACATGGATAAGTCAACTTTCTTTGAGGCGTTAGAAGCAAGCATTGTATGCCTTATTCATATATTTTAATTCTACAGTGTATATTCATGGAATAGAACGTATTTACTACACAGGGACGCAATGCTTTTGAGCGATATATAGCTTCTAATGCAACAAAAACTAATAACTTAAATGTTCGATCACAGCAAGCAATGAATGTGACCTGTTTCAGAGGTTAATCTTCTTTACTTACGTTACGTTTGTGAGTCAAATTTTATTATATCGCCTATTATACTGTTATAATATTTCTTGGAAAACAAAGTGGCAGTTCAGATGAGGGGTGTGGGCCATTGATGGAGCATACCCAATAAATTCTAACAATCGCTCGGAAAGATTTACGATTACGTTGCATAACATAAAGAATGGAAAAAAGGGAAGAAAACTGTTCTACTATCCTATCACACAATATGCGAGCGAAATCAAAAGTAATAAATTTTAATCAGTGAAGTTCAGCAACGAGTCTATTTTCGGTTCGTTACAGAAAGTTTTATTGTAAGGTTTCTTATGAACTCTGAATTTATGTAATCAAATGATAAAGATACTGGTAAAGTTATAACAAAGTTTTGTATAAAAATGAAGAAAGTTGGCGTCTAGAAACATAATGGTTGTAGTCCCTACTTTCTTAGTAGTTGCTTAACATGCGGTTCAATTTTATTTTGCTATTATTATATTATTCGAGAAGAAAGGAATTGAATACTGGATAATTTAAACTAGAGGAGAAGGTAGTACTATATCGCAGAAAGCTGTTCATTTCTCTGCAATTGTAGTTGTGCACAAATGATGTTACATAGATACTCACAGCCAATGTACTTTATAGATATAATTACCAGCGTGCAAATTCAAGTAGAAGCTATTGTAGTAGAATTTATTGACAACATAATTGAATTTGGCTACTACTTACGACAAATTAATTTCCACCCCCAGAATAACCTATTAATTTTAATCCTTCAAGTTAATTTATTATCCGTACGGTGATCTTACTTTCTAGTATATTAAAGAAATAAAATGGATGTATGTTCTTTATACAGTAATTAATTCAAAATATGTCGGGAATTAAATTACATTATTTATCGGCATATGTAGTCAAGTCTTTCTTAAACGGTTTTTCTATGTTTCAGTGTGCAAATACGTGTGCCATAAAGTCTGCGAGAGCAAGGTAAGCAATGTTTGTAAATATGATATCTACTAAATATGAAAGTTGGCTATTTTTAAGCTGGGGACTAAAAGTTCCATTTTCATAAATATAGCAATTATTTATCAGATTACCAATTTAATTGTTCCACCTTTTACTTTAAGATTAGATATGAAATAAAGATGCTTTCTATATTATACCACTGAATATTATACATACCATTAATAGGTACTTGCCTATTAAAAAAAATAAGGAAGTTTATAACTAGGGTGTGGTTTTCATATATTATCAATTAAACTTAACTTAACACGTATCTCAATCTAATAAACAAATATATCAAACTGAAATGAATTGCAATATGTTGTGAATAGCAACAGAGTTAAGAAAATATTTTGAGCTATATCTATAATTAATAATAATTACAAATATATTCTAATGTAATGCATCTGAGTGAGTGTGAGCTTTAAACACTATACACTAGCAACAGCTTACAACATTCTCATCACACACTATACGTTTAGATGTGTACAAAGTAAAAACCATGCTTACAGTTTACACACTTAGGTCCCCATACAAATATATTAAATTTACAATGTTCTTCTCTAACCAAATAAACTGTAAAATAGACAAGAAGTGTTTTTTTTATACACAGTACCATGTAATCGAATTAGGACCACTGCGTCAAATTTAGTTTTTCAGCAAAACTTACATAAAAGAAAATAAGATTTAGACATTTCACTTGTACATTCATTTATTACTTATAAAGATATCATTGAAACGTAAAATAATAACAAACTGTAATATTTTGTTAGGTATACTTCTTATGCAGCCAATCGCGATTTCTCTTAGTTGGACATCGTTTTCTCAAGTTTCTTTAATATTTTCTTTTAAAATATTAACGGTGGTATTTGACAGAGTAGACACACGACGTTTCACGCGGCTCCAGATACTTTCCATCGGATTCAAATACGGGGAATTACCTAGCCATGGCAATACTCTAATATTTTCTGTTTCCATAAGATTATGAATGGTTTTGGTCCTGTGGCATGGTGCATTCATATGTATGAATCATTATCGGTTCGTAAACGATGCATGTATGGCATAGCATACCTACTACTCTACAACTTGTTGATACTGAATTTGGTTCATACTCCCATTCATCAAATACAGTGGTCCAAAGCATTTTGCTGGTGTACCCGGCCATCCGATTACAGCAGACAGGTGCTTTGCAGTCGTGATCACAACATTTTCTAAAAATCATTCAGACGGTCTTCTCCTAGCAAAGCGAACGTTTTCAGTGACAGCTTCTGCGTGAAACTCGTCACTGAACACGACCTTTAAAAAATAAATATTTTAAACACTTTGTTATGAATATGTAAATATTATTTTAGCAGTCACTTACCTTTCCCAACCTTTTATTATGAAGTGTCGATGTTCTTTTGTCCACTGCAGTCGAGCTTTTGTTTTTTTTTTCGCAGGCTGCCGACTCTTCAGATTTGCTTCGTAAAGACGCGAAGTGCGCTCCGATATTTTAATATTGCTTTGCTTAAGATTTTTCCTAAGCTCTGTAATAGACATTAGTCTATTTTCAAGAGCTTTGTGAAATATTAATCTATCTTCACGTGTACCTGTTTTGCAAATACCGCGAGATCCAGTCCGACTAGTCGATGTGAACGGTAAGTTCTCGGTGATAGATTTGGCCACTTTACCGACTGTTTAATGGAAAAACTCATCTTTCGCAGCGATTTGGCGATGAGAGTACAATCCTAATTCTCTTTTTTTACTAGACATGTGTTTACGCTTTCCTATTTACACGAATGATCAAAAGCGAAACATACAAGCTATTTACACAAAATCCGCAACAAAACAGAATGATAATATTACTAAGACGTTACTCGCACAATTTACACATCGACAACTAATTCAGAACAACTAGAAAACCCCATGGCATAATCCCTGAATATTCAATGTTAATGATACCAGTTCTTAATGGGGGATATTCCAAGAATACGAAAACTGACTATTATGTTTCTGTGGAATGGGAATTATCAATGCAGTAACTAGAATTGTATTTACGTAATCGTAAATGCGACTTCGATTGCACGGTACTGTAGAATAACAGAGTTACAAAGTTTTTTTGCGAAGTTCTTCACTGGATCTCTAGGTGCAGAAGTAGAACACTAACCACTTTAACCCACTGAACACCAAACAAGTTTTAACTAAAACACCGACGCGTTTCAACAGCAATGCTGTCATGCCTTGATGGTGTTTTAGTTAAAACTTGTTTGGTGTTCAGTGGGTTAAAGTGTTTAGTGTTCTATTTCTGCACCAAGAGATCCAGTGAAGAACTTCGCAAAAAAACTTTGTAAATTTAAGAAGTGGTGGTTTTGTATATTAAAATACGACAATGCTCTCATTATCAAGGCGATAATAAAACTCGAGTTTTATTATCGCCTTGATAATGACAGCATTGCTGTTGAAACGCGTCGGTGTTTTAGTTGAAACTTGTTTGGTGTTTAGTGGGTTAAAGTGTTTAGTGTCCTAGCTTTGTACTTATTCAAAGGGGGCAAATAAATATTTTTTCTATCGACAAAGCTTTCATGTAAAACATTTCTTCTCCAACAACCATCTGTCTACTTGGTCAACTTTTCACAATGTAATGCTGCAATTTCGTACGACTATCCCATTCGCACAACAAGCAACTGTATTTTGTCAATCCCAGTTGCATTACTAATGACAAAACTATAACTTTTAGATCTCCGCATATTTTTCACTCGTGTTGTTTATATATAGTCTTTATAGTCTACGCTCGTTAATAGTCCTTTCATAGTTTCATAGGATTCCTTTAGGTGAACTGAATCATCAGCATCAATGGACAATCGCCATTCTCCGGGTTTCTGTTTACTTCCAAGAGCTTCCATCAAACCGCCAACATCACTGCAGTAGGTAAGCTTGTCGTCCATATAATAAAATTCAGAAAATTTCTTCTCGCGATTACGGAAGTGACTAATTTTGGTACTGTGGTCTAATAAATTCAAACTTGGCAATCTTGAGCCAAGTAACTGGGCTTTGGCTTTACTTAAGTTCAAATCACGAATTAAATCGTTTAGTTGTACCTGTATTATCAAATGTGGCTACAGAAATAAAATCTGGATCAGTACTATCAGCAATATCATCAAGCAAATGTCCTGGTGACACAGGAACGGGAAGACCATCTATCTTTGTGATGCAGAAGTAACAGTTGGTTAGATGATTCTTTTGTTCCTTCCATATCGTATGTACTGCAAAACGCGTACATGAACGGAAACTTTTTATCCACTGTCGAAGACTATTTGCACAAGAAATACAACAACATGTGGTGCCCATTGCTTGTCTTGATCTCCAACTCTACATCCAACGCACAGATGATAAGTTCTTCTTATTAGTTGAGTGAAACATAGTCTTTGATGTTTAGCAATAAACTCTCCACAAACCTAACAAAAACTGTTCGAATCGTTCGCACATTTACGAGGCATGATTAATGCTTTTTGAGATAAGTACTGCCACTTAATCCACGTAAAAACAAGGAAACTTCCTTCACTCGCCACTTTACAAAACAATACTAACACTGCAGAGATTGGCATATAAATGATCTAATTTATGAAAAGTTGAAATAATATATTACAAATATCATACCTGTTAATGACATATTAATTGCTTTTTGAAATAATCGCAGAATGTACTAACATTATTACCAAATATTCTTATTGCTAATAGGTAATTATTGTATGGTCGTTATTACAGTCACTACACTATCTAGTGAAACTTCAAATGCGTATATTTTGAAAATTATACGTGATATAAAAATTCTGAAGACAAATTGGAATTGAAGAGGAAAAGTTACATACAGATTACCTAGTTGTATTTGAGAACCAAAACCTCTGCTAATCAGTGTTATCTTTTGGCCCCGTTTAAAAACTAGATTTTCAATTCAAAGTAAGGTGTTAAATTCAATTGTAGAGAAGATAATAACTTAATAACGCAATCGGATAATAAGACGTACTTTCCGTGAAATGAAACAGCACATAACAATGCAATAACTTTCCAATACGCCACACGTGCGGGCATAAATGTAACGTTCGCATCTACGAGTCAATATAAAGGATAGCGGAATATAGAAAATCTTCCGCTTCCTTATTCTCCATTAATATAATTGCATGAACGCCTAGAATAAATAATTCACTTGAATGAATGAATGCGTGTATCAGCGCATGAAGTTCTATGTATAAACATTGTGATTATTAGATTGTTCTCAGATATACTAATATGGTGCTGATATTAAGTAATTTATTACCACAATAACGTCGTTAATTCTCCGTATTTGAAATATAATCGCTAGCCTTTGTTTCCCACATTAAAGATCAACGTAATTACAATTATTAATAGCACTAATCCGACTATATGTTAACTTTATTAATCTATGTATACTGGATTCAAACGTGTAAATATGAAACTGTTTAACATACATCGAGTTGATATTACAGAATAATTAACATGCAGCACGTGTTTCGGCTGTCTAGAAGCCTCATCAGTACACAATGTAATTAATTTTGCAAGACAGTTAAATATTGACACCTTTTATAATAAGGTTTTTGCTTAATATCTGTCGCGAGAGCAGCTCTCTTGACGCCATGTATAAACCAAACGATCTCCACAAGATCTTGACATATCTTGGACAATATTTACAGCTAGAGAAATCTGCATCTCATTGACATTAAAGCATTTTATTTTTACTCTAGTCTCAATATTTGATTGATTTTAGAATTTTATAAAAGATCTGTTCCATTCGCTACTACGGAAATTATGCATCTTACGAGGTTGCCCTTGTATTTTTCTCCCTTTTCAACTACCGATACATTTTATCAAAAGTCCTGTGCAAAAGATCATTCCGCTAGAGCACAAAAACATTCTGTATTGTGTTCAGTTGTATCAGTATTACATGTAACTAGAAAACCATTTATGTTACTACGTTGTTTGAGCATCTTCACATAATATAATCTGCTTTAAACAGAAGAAATTAATTTATCATAAGAAGCACTCACTAGAAGTTATACTGCTACACTAGAAAAAAGTACAAAATATTATAGGTACAGTGAAAGTTAAAATAAAACAGATGGATAAAACCATACAGAGGTATATAAGAATAGAAAAGCCAACTCTCATAAGGGAATTCTAGTACAGACAGAAACGGGAGACGTAAGTTACACAGTTACACACTACCTTAGTACAAGACCTACGACGGTACAATAATTCAACGGGTAAACTATGCTAAAAGCGAAATTATTCTAGCATAAGGTTACGGTAATTTAAGGAATGAACTCTAAAGACAAAAACCTTCTGCAGAAGTTAAGTGAAATTTGTTTCAATATTCAGGAATGACCACATTTACCTTAAGAACAGTGTTGCACCTCATATACACTAAAGTATTTTAGTGTTGCAGAAAATGTTGTTTTGAATAATTTTTTGATGTGTGCCAGAGCTGGAAGTGAGAACGACCTAAAAACTATAAAACACTGTTCTGCAATCCGTAGCAAATGATACAACGAACAATTAACATTTCATATAGGTGTGTGTTTTATTCCATGTAATCTACCGTTTACTTTACTAGACCAAGAAGCTTTTGTTTCCTTCTGAAGCAAGTATTCAGGTTATACATTACCAAGTCAGATATCGATAAGAAACGTTATGCCATCTGCTCGAGACTATTTTGAAAAAAAGAATTAAAACAGAATTGAAAGATGAAAATTGAAAAATTGTGGATATGTGTTATTTGAATTTGTTGAAAATGTTGAATTGTTATTGACAAGAATTCAGATTTTCTCGTATCTAGACAAATTTGTGAAGGAGCATCGAAAGATCCATTAAGTTTTCAAGGATTACTTTAAATTTGCAAATAAAACATCAGCCGAGGAAGAATGGTCGTTTTTTTCATAAAAAAATATTTTTTTCCGCACGGCGTACTCGTTTAACTGAAACAAATGTGGAAACATATTTAATGATTCAAATATTTAATAAATGCTACCCAGTTTGTGATTTCATGGAAGCTTTTTCAAACAGTAAGTGTTTCAGTACGTTATATAATATATTTCTTTTCATTATTTTATGTGTAAACATTGATGTGTCCACATCGCCTATGCTCGCTCATGAAAGTCACGAACATAAATGATGCGAATACCTAAACGTACTGAACGCTCGGCTTAATATGGCTGCGCGGCTCCTCCACGTTGTGCTCTGCACTACACTGAAAGTTCCTCCGCTTTGCCGAATTTAGTAATGAGAATCGGTAATCAGCAAACTATAGAACTATACTCTGATTAAAAGTTTATTACGACGTGCATGTTAAAACTACGTTCTTTGTGAGATATTGTGAATGTGTCTCGGTATATGCCAGTGCTTCTGAAAACGAAAGTCGAGCATCAAAGTAGCGACAAAGTAGAGGAAGGCATAATTTTTTAAACAGTTTGTACATATGTACGTATCTAGTTTAGTAGACAATGTATTGTTTAAAACTGTGGTTACAGTTATAAACACTATAACTAAATTATAACCATATAAAATGTCACCGTCCCTCTCTGGAGGGACGGTGACATTTTTTCAGAGAGTTTAATCCCGGATCGACTTGCCATTCGCTGTTGGGAGCAAAGTGATTAACAGCGCGGCATCATAAAAGGCAATATGATGCTGTCACAAAGCCAATTGAACACAACTTACACACACAAAAACTACACCGCGAGAGTTGCAGTGATAGCCAGACAAGTGATACAACTTACGGAGTCACTGCAACTAAGTACCCACCACACATTAAAAAAAAATATCTTTTGAAACTCGGAATTACATATATTAGTTTGTATATTTATCAGGTGCTTTCTTTATTATTCTTTTACTGTACATTACAGGATTATAGCACATTGTAATTATGTAGTTATCTGGTACGTCCGGTGAAGTTTTGTAATTACAGCTTAAACTCTAGTGTATGTGAAATAAAATAAGGCTTTTACTTTGTTAAACCACTTTAACAAAGTTATTTTATTTAATATTACAAAATGTACGAAAAAGTAACGGCTAAAATCAGCAATTATTTACTAGGATATACTGCACATTCATGAGGTAGTCCCTTCCAACACTACATTTTAGCTTCAGTAAAACGTAATAACTAATAAACACTATTTAATACACGTATAATATGCTAGTCTAAATAAATATCCAGAAACTACATTCTGCAATGCATGTTAGAGATGAAAAACCGATCCCGTTTACATACTTTGCGCTAACTCTTACTAAATTAATATTATTTTCTTTATCTGTATGTCATGAATTAACCTTTCGGTATTGCTCTTAATTTAATACTTACAAATTAAAGAGAAATATTCTCTTTTGTAAGTGTACGTGTAAAGATAAAGCTACGTATATTTATGGCAGTGTATCTTTATGGAAGATATTTAAATAGAAATGCAATCCAGAATAGTATGTACTGCCCTTTAGCTAGGCAACCTAATATACAGAACCTAAGCAAGAGGAGCAACATACGTTAGAATTAAATATTTCTCGCATACGTCTGCCTACCAGTCGGCACTAGATCAGCTGTTTAAAATGTTATTGTAAAGGTTGTAATCATAATCATTAATTAAGTAATCAGCATACATACATTTTTTTTGTGTTCGTAGTACTACCCATAAGCACACATGCACGTAATTTTTTTTCTTAGTCTATACATAATATATGAAGGGAATAAAACTGCGAATCATCGACTAAAATAATTGTGACTTAAGCTAATTTAATGCATAGATTTTACAAAATGCATAACATTTTATGACCTGTTAATCAAGAAATGTCATTTGTCAAGGCTTTTTAAACACGTTAACCAAGTCAGTTGCGACTCTCAATCAAATTCTAGATATTTGTTCCTGTTTTATGTGGAACGAATTAACAAAAAAAAATGATAATGAATGAATAATTCAATTCATAAAACGCGATACCTGAGTGGAGAATATACATTATTGATCTGAAATTATTAATTGTGTAGTAATATTTCTTCAGTTATCACAGTTCTAAAATAATGTATGATAATAAGTAATACGAGATATTAGTATAAAACGCCGCTGAAATATAGGTATACAATTGAACGAGGAATTGTTACAAAAGTATTTTTTTTCTATTTTTATTGTATCTAGTATTCTGAAATACCTTCATGAGTTTATCTTGTTTATCTTGCAACGGTACCAAAGACTTCTTTGTTTATATATTATACAACGTGATTGTAAACCGCTTTTAAAAATTATATAATCATGGTTTCAAATAGAAATAAGAATAAGTAACAAATAACAAAAGGCAAATAATAAAATTTCTTAATTAACTTTACGCGGAAGTAGCTCAAATATCGTTAGAATTAAGGCATGTTGCTAACGCATGAGTTTAGTACCCAATATATTTTAATTGTGTTCGTAGCATAACACGATTTAGCTAACGATTTCCTATAATTCGAGCAGATCCTTTAATAAACATTAAATTTGCTATATTGGAACATTTTAGCTATATATCGCTTACACAATGCAATTCTGCTATTGTGTGTGTATATTGTCTTTTGCACTTATACATAGATACAAATACGTGTATACATAACACAGAATTATAGTTACAGAAATTATAATTATCAATATATTTTCTAATTTCTATATTCCATCATTCCTTTTTTTCTAAAAGAATTGAAACAGAAAAAAGGAACAATGGAAGTGGCAATATTTCTCATTTCAAGGTAAAATTGCGAGTTTAATCTTTACGTATAAATTAACTGATTATTTTGTGGGTTAACAATTCATTTAAAAACAATTCATCTTTATATCGTAACCGAAGGTTTCGCTTTAATAAATCCACGTTTATATTATAACAATTAATAACAGATAGTCGATTGGCGGGATCAACTTTTGATCACAGTGCATAACATTCAGAGCATTTCAGGAATACCAAAATTTAGTGCACAATAACCAGAAATGGATGTGCTGTTTACTCCCACGATTAAAATTGTGAAATTAAGGTAGTATAAAGAACGTCTTGACTACTTATAATTGCCTAATAAGAGAAACTAAAAATAGTAGTACGAAAATGAAATTGATTCTGCTAAAGAAGACACCAAAAAAATGTGGCAAAAGTTAAAGAACTTGGTTGATAATAAAAGCATTGTATATCCTGATTTTATAGACTTTCCAAATAGTTGAGAAACAGAATTAAAAGAGATTGTTGTTGAGTTTAATGACTTTTTCATGGATAGTATACAAGGTATCCACGATAGTAGTGAAACTGTACAAGATGACAATAGTCTGAATAGCGTAAGATATAATTTTGAAGTTCTTTTGACAAGTTCCGCCGAATTGATATGAGAAAATTAACAGAAATGATTAATTCAATGAAAAACAAATCTATAACCGACGGTATTGAACTAAATATGGTTAGAGATGCACTATTAATGAATCCTTTCAAGAAGGAGTTTTTCCTGCAGTGTGGAAGACAGCTATTGTGAAGCCGATTCCAACAGTAAATAACTCCAAAAAATTTTCAAGAGTTTAGGCCTATTAATATGTTGCGGACGTTGGAAAAGGTTATTGAGCATATAGCGAAAGAACAACTTGAAGCTTTTCTGGAAAAGAATAATATACTTTCTGATGTTCAGTCAGGATTTAGAAAAGGCCATTCTTGTAAAACCTCTCTAAATATGGTGATAGCAGAATGGAAGGAAGAAATAGAAAAGAATAAAAAGGTGATTGCAGTCTTTCTTGATTTGAAGAGAGCTTTCGAAACGATAGACAGAAATAAGTTAGTCAAAAAGCTGAGTAGGTATGGAGTAAATGATACAGCTCTATCTTAGTTAAAATATTATCTGACAGACAGATATCAAATAACTAGATATGAGAATAAAGAGTCAGAATCAAGGATAGTCGATTTTGGTGTGCCACAAGGATCGGTGCTGTTTATATTGTACATTAACGACATTGAAAGTGTGACTGGTGATTGTAGGATCAGTTTGTTTGCAGATGACACTCTAATAAGTGTTGCAGATGATGACATTCTACGTGCCGCAAACAAAATCAATGATGGCCTAAAGGTAATTGTGCAGTGGTTTAAAATAAATAGGCTAAAGATAAACACATTGAAGACAAAAGCGATGATTATTAGTAGTAGACCTATAGTTTCTCCAGACGTTCACATAGTAGTTGATAATGCAGTTATTGAAATGGTTTCTGAAATAAAGTATCTTGGTGTTATTATTGCCTGTAAGGTCTCATTTAAAAATTACATAGACTATATTGTTAAAAAAGTTGCAAAAATGTTTATGGGCTAGAATTATGGTATATAAGACTATTATCGCTCCGCATTTTGAATACTGTGCTACGGTTTTGTTTCTAGCAAATGACGGCGATTTAAATAGATTACAAAAATTACAAAACAAGGCAATGCCAATCATTTTGGGCTGTAATCGCCATACTCCAATAGTGCTAATGCTCGAGACGTTGGAGTGGGTCAGTGTTAAACAGCGAGTTTATTTTAATACTATTATCCTTGTTTATAAAATTGTATACAATATGGTACCGGAATATATGAGTACATTTATTGTTCATACTAAAGACATTCATGATAGGACTATTAGAAATGCAGATGCATACGTTTAGGTTACCTTGGGCTAAGAAATCATGTTCAAGAACAATCTGTATTATAAAGGACTGAAATTATATAATGAGATGGACAAAGAACCTAAACAATCTACTAACATAAGAGTTTTTAAAAGTTTTTGTTCTACATATATGTTAAGAATATTTGTAAGATTTAGATTTAAGTATGTAATAACATTTGTAATATTTTACCATCATTGATGATGAATAAAGTTTACTACTACTACTTTTCTGATACATTAATACTGGCTTTCGGTAGTCTTACAATTTTTTTGTAACAATTTTTTAAACGAACTTTACAGACCGACAGGATACCTTGTTATAAGAATAAAGGATACCTTCGTCTCATTAGCCGATAGAAAATCAGTCTCTTTTCTTGTTTCGCATCATCTCGTTTCTCTCATGATTAAAACAGTTTTCTCGTGTTAACCGTATTCGTAGACTGTTTCAAACAATATTCGTAAATGATTTCATGTACCATATGTACACCCATAGATATAGAGGTATAAGTATAGAACGGTTATGTGCCGTGTGCGCAGCTTTCTGAGTTGGGACAACGTGGGGGCCGCCATTGTGACACCATTTAGTTACCTTTTTAGTCTTATTTGATGTTTTCACTGTGTTAACATGGTTGGTTGGTTAACTTGATGTATATATTTTTGTTCGTTTATATGAGATTTGAGGTTATTGTTTACGTGCTTGTAAAATCTTGTGTTAGATATTTTGGTTAATATTTTCTGCTACTCTTTATTTTGCACATACATACACTGTTTTCATAATGTTTAATTTAGAACCTTGTATTACATGCTGTATTGAATATAATTAGTTTGAATGGATTAGACTTATTTCTCACCTTGTGTTACTGTTACAATAAAGAAGTGCTTTCTGAAATTATGCAACAGTAAATGTATTTGTAGTTCTTCATTTTGTAGTTTCTTCTAAGATTTTTTTGTCTTGAATATTGTCTGTGTATTGTCAAAGTTAGCTAAATTCAACGTACTATTATGTGATCACTGATCGTGAGTTTCAATTTAGGTCAACGGATATCAAAATTAATTCTTACACAACATGAAACATACACTACGGAGAAATGACGGAAAAGACATCTGAAAAAAAGTGAAGGAGAGCAGATACTTTACTGGAAGAACAATATGTGAAATATAATATAATATTTAAAGATAATATTGAAGAAAAATAACAAAAATAATAAAATATAAATAGGTTTAAAGTATTGGTTACGGAAGGGAAAAGAAAAAGAAGCTTATTATTATTATTATTATTAATGGAAGAAGAAACGCAGGTGAAACATACTGCGAAAGGATGATTTCATGTACACATACACAAATATTTTAGTATCGTATAAATCTTTTAGCATAAATCTAGGAAAATTAATTGTTTTTATTTATTTTAAACTTACAGTTACATTACGAACAGTGGAATATGTATATGAAAAATAATAATTGCTGCTGCCATTACACACTATTTATTTACCGTTTATTATGACGCTATGAACTTCTATTTGATTTAGTATTTTATTGTGTCAACTTACAAGGCCACTGATAGAAGTCCTTCAGCCAAAATATAATTTCATATTGTTAGTATAACTACTTTTTTTATGTATCTGAGTAAATAAATTTTCTAAACCCACCATAATCCCCATCCTAATGGTGTCACAATGGCGACCTTCAAATGATCGCACTGTTTGTAACCTATTAGCATTCTATATGGTTCTATATCTATGGTACACCCTCGCGAAAATAAGCTTTTTGGAACCAGTGTACATACTCTGCAACCATAGATTATTTAATATGCAATCTTGATACGTACAAATACGCCCGTTTTAAAGATTTCATTTAACGCTATATTCATCTATCTCACAGGATAGATCATTTAGATAAGTAAAAGATTCTATAAGTTCGGAAACTGTCACATTTTTATGTAATGAGACGGTAGATCAAGTAATCATTGCTACAATTTTCTGCGTACATTGTGATATACATACATATATGTTTTAACCCTTCTTATTTAAGCCAGTTTACAATACCAAATGCTCTCCGATGTGGTTTCGAAAATGGGAAAATCATCCACATACATATATGTCATCATGGTTTAATACGAAAATGCAATATTTTTTTTAATCAGAGAAATTGGGTTAACACAAAAAACTGGCGTAAACTATCTTACATATTAATTTACCTACTACATAGACAATATATATCGCAGGCTTATGGCGTTCTCTTTAAACATGGATAAAATTAACTTTTGTCGCACTTTTCTAATTGAAACAATTTAAAAACTGTAACAATTAGAATAGAACTGGCGGAAATTAGATGAAGAGAAATTAGAAAGTGTTTACACAAGATATCAAAAAATCATAAGACCTCTTTTATACAGCACGGCATCTCCGACGAAAACTTCCCGAGAGTGCTATTCTAACTCTTGTAGTTTTCAAGTTGTACATACCTGTTTAATCACGGACGTACTTTGTCCTTGCGCAATTAACATTTACTCTACCTTTCTAATTGATACAACTCGAAAACTATAACAGTTAGAATAGTATTCCCCAAAACTTTGGTAGAAAATAACACGGTCTATATGACCCACAAGTTTTTAAATATTTTGTGCCATTAAGCCGTCGTGACATCTTCCTTTTTTTACGAATACAGATTTAAATTATGCTAAAATAATCATGAAATCTTTTTTATTTTATCCAAAAAAAGCCCGGAGAGTACTATTCTAACTGTTATGATTTTCGAGTTGTACGAATTAGAAACATAAGACAAAGATTAGTTTTGTCTGATATTAAATACAACACTGATCATTGATGTAGATACCTGTTTGTATGGTGCAGGGAGACAATGAAAACAAATATGTAACTGACAATAAAGAATAACAATAAAGAATATCGCATAACTCGGCTATAACGAATAATAAATAAAGAAACATAAATAGAGTATAATTTTTTTTAGGAAAATTGTGATCACATATTAATTGTGCATCACCATGTGTTTCTTTCTACACTTTATTATAATTGATAGTTTATTTACTCTACAATAATCCGATAAAAATATATGTATCGAAAAAGTTTCGGGTAACGTGTTTCATTTTTAATAATCACCGTTAGAGTTTATGTGCGCAGTGCATGAAAAATTAATCAGTGGAAAAAACGTCCGTTTTATTTCTCATGAAAAATAAATATATATGTGTGTACAACATATCTACAAAGGAAGATTTTTTCTCGGATTCTGTTATCAATACCTTCGGCAATGCTTCCACAATTACTTTGACGCAAATCCTGGAAAACAATAGCTGTAAGTTGTACGGCGACAAAATTAAAGATGAGATCTCCGTTTCGTTGACCTTGTTTGCATTCTTTTATTTCGTTTTTCATGCTGTCAGTTTTTTTAATAAAGTTTTGATCAGATACTACTTCTTCTTTGTTTAAATATATTGTTTGACTGTAATATATATTTTAAATTTAGTGCGTATTATATCTTAGATATTTTTTCCTTTGTAACAATATGCAATACGTATAATACAAGTGTGTGATGTTTTGATACAAAACCTATGGGCTTCCCATAGAGATTGAAGTATTGGGGTTGTATATGGTATTCTTTTCTTGTCTGTTTAGATGTAATACCTCTCGTATAACTGAGATTAATACATATACATATACTATTATGATTGATGCAAAGTCAACAACTTTCGAGCTTTCTTAAACATCACTGCTAATGCTTGTTCTTCTCCTGCATTCTTTATCATTGCACCTTATCAAAACTGTTCAGCACTCCTATGTGGAGATGGAGTAGCTACGTTAAAAACTCATGTACATAGCATTTTAGAATCACTAGATCGTGTAAGGACTACAGAAGCAACTTCAGTTGAACCAGGACAAGGAGTCATATGCTATGGCTGACATAATCTGCACGTATTTGTACTGACGTGTTTTTAAAAATTAAATCTATTTAACATAAATTCTACTGTTATGAAATAGTTGCTTATATTGCTGTTGATCGTTCGTTTATTACAAACGAAATATTTCAGACTTTCAGTTTTATTTACAATCCTATTTAGCTTGTATCTGCATTTCATGCAGTGTTTATTGCGTCCTTTTCGTTCCTCTTAGTGTTACTTATCTGAAACAACCCCAGGTGTTTTTAGTGGTTCATGTGTTATTGCTTTTTATTACAATAATAATAATAGTTTCTCGTAACATATTGAAAGACGGAAATGGAATAAATACTGACTATAGCCCCTTAATGGCAAGTGTTACATAGCGACTTAAGTTGAATCTGAAAAACGCTGTGAGCGTTGGAAAATATAGTATGACAACATTAAATACCGCCAGGGCAATGTGATAGAAACCTTGCCGTTGCATTTTAAAATATAAGTGATTTCACTAACATCTTTTAAGTGAACTACTAAACTTTACCAGCGTTTGGAATATACTTTCAAATACATACTCATGTAGGTATGTATTTTTTTAATTGTGTGAGTATCTAAATACCTAAAGAATAAAAATTGTATAAAATAAATAAAAATAGCAACAAAAAGCAAGTAATTTTCGAGGAGTTTACAACAGATTTTATATCGAAAAAGTCTTGATGGACGATGAGTAATCTACAAAACGGATAGCAAACCATCAAGGACATCTGTTCGACGATGTTCCAGGTTATTTCACAATATGCTTTCCAGCTTACAATTATGGTGTTGCGAATTCAGTAGTGGTAAATTAATCGCTGTCGCTAAACACGACTCCGCAGATTTAAGCTATAAATCACGTTGATCAGAATAGTCAGTGGTTGACGATTAATTGCCGTTTTAATAGAAAGTTAGAATTGACTGAGAAATTGCGAGGGCGGTATGGCAAAATCTATGATATACGTTCATCCAGCTTTGCAGAGGGAAATTGAGCTAATAAACAGAAATGTATAACATATTTGTAGGTTACTGCACGGATGATTTAACGATGTTAAGGAAAACGTTTTGTGCATAACAGACTACCTTAAACGTTTCAAAACCGTTATAATCTTTTAGGAAGAGCAAAAGATGTGTAAATTTAAAAATCGAAGATGAATGTTAAATGTTTACTTTTACAATAAATATTATGAGAACTACAACGTTTGTTGAGTTTCTTGTAAAATACACTTTGTTTTTCGACTATTAGCTGTGATGTAAAGAAAAAATGGGTTCACTGAATATGATATTTCTCTATTAAACCGATCATAAGTTAGCAGGGGGGAGGATACTTTAGAACCGCACTATGTATAGGTATGTAGTACTATACAAAAAAGTGTTGTTTTAATTGTAGAATAAATTAGTTACATGTTTACTAAACTTTTATAGTCCAATTACCTCATTTCATTACTAAACTCTGATGGATAAGAAGAAATTGCTATTTCTTAACTAGAATTGAGTTTACATGCAACACATTACAAATCGTCTGCATAAATTGCATTTAACGTATAGCAAATAACACACATCCTAACACTTATTTTTATTCGAGACCAAATTGCCTTTCATAGCTGTAAGCCACAATAACGTCATCTACATCACGAACTTACGTAATATAAATTGGCTTGACAACTAAAATACTCAACTCCCATCTCATTAAATTAATTCAATTATTGACTTCCTTAATTTAAATGCAGAGCAAGATTGATGAACATCATCAATCATTCTCGAATAACCAGCCAATTGTTGGTAAACCATATTGCATGTTACGCTCAATAATTAAAAAAACATTGAGATGACTTCTCTTTTACGTTCGATTTTTACAGATGTAGCACAGTTATGTAACCTATTGACTTTTATTTTACCGGGATATAAATTCCAAGAAAAGAACTGATATGAGACATTTGCAATTCAAAATTGGCGTTAACTTGAACACACTGAATTGGAATATTTGGGCCAAGAGGAAAGACAGAAGTTATTAAATTTATTTCACATTATATTAAAAATCATAAACGTTTATCATCATAAACCCCGTATATATACATAATAAAATAAAGCTTCTGAAATTTTAATGCAGTGAAATTCGTGTTAAAAGATTTTCGTGTCAGAAAAAGTGTATATGTATATACATATGTTGCATGCCTTTAACAAAAAACAATAAAACAAAAATATTAAGAAGAAGTTACTGAAATTTAATACATCATTTTCAAGTTGTATTATTATGGCACCCCCATATTTTACAAACATTTTAAATTTGTCATCAAGAATATACGCGAGATAGCTTAGTTATAGATATGATAATCTTTATCCATAAAATCAATGGATATAAATTTCACTTGTACTCAAGATAACTGTGAAATTGTTATTTCCCATTGCACTTTCTCCTTAACATTAGGTAAATGCACTGCGCTGCAGTGTCAATTTGTTTGCACATCTGCTTCTGCTGTAAACTTTATCTGGTACATATCATACTTTGTACAGGTGTCTTTTTGAAGAGATTGAAAACTTGTAGCGGGCTCTTTGTGGATATCATTGATGTTTATATTGATATTCATCTTTGTGCTCTTTATGTATTTCGTACTGTACTGTTAGCCAAATCTTATCATCACAAAGTATGTCGGTATGACATCAGAAGAGATGTGCAGTAATTTAAAAAGCTATGAATTGAAGTTTGTATGTTGACTATTCGCTAACTTGTTTTGAATGATTATAAATTTATTGTAAATATTATAACATATTAAATTTAAACGCAATATTAACGTGAAATTGTGTTGAATCTTCAACTTAAAAAGAAATTCATATTCCCTCATGTTATGTGTATGTGTCTCCATATTATCAGCTTATGAGGTGCAGAATCAGGTGCGACTGAATATTTATTTATTCATTCATGTTAAGATTTCACAAACGTTTCTCACTGCATTTTCGCTTAGCTTGTTCGTATTCATTTCACTTCGATGAATTGCGTCCATTTCGATATTGTGATTTGTCTGATGGTCCTACAATGATATTCGCCAGGTATTGCTTATCATATATTTATAATTTTACTTCAAATTAATCGCATTCTTCATTATTTTCAGTAATTCTCGTATTAATCTCTGATCATAGTGTGTAGCTGTGGCCATGACTTGTATATTGTCATAACTTATGCGATAGACCTTTCAATACAGCCATTCTTCACCGTTCCTTTGTAACGTGTTGAATCTCAGATGGTTCTTATTCTTTATCACTGATCTCTGGTTATAAGAGATCTCTTTTGTTGCGGATGATAACGAGCCATAGCATGTAAGTATCGAGCAAGATACGGTTTGTTTGTATATACGAGTCAACTAGTATGTGTCTCTTACTAGATTCAATAGTTTCTTGTTCAAAAGCTTCTATAAAGTAGTAGTGACTAGTAGTGACTGGTGATAATAGTGATCTCAACTACTACTTTATCTTTTTCTTGTATAGTTGAATCCTTGATAGCTTTTCTAATTTGTCGTTCAATTTTCCTAGTAGAATATCTGCTTAGTATAATGTAGTGACCGAAAGCTAATACCTTCCGAGAGTCAGCCTCCACGATTACACAGGCAACCAAAGATCAAGAAAATAATAAATTTGCCGCTAGACAACTACAGCAATACACAGGATAGACTAAGCACTGGAGATACTTTAACAGCAGAAGGCACCTGACTTCTCTGTCAATTTTGAGATACAGTCTCGTTTTGTTAACATACTAGTAGACGAAACATTGGAAATCGTAATACAATTAGTACTGAAAGAACTACAGCATCTAACAGAATTTACAAAATTCTGCTTGACTTTCTATGGGACAGCAAAAACAAGAATGTTGCAGCAATATAATCACCATTATCACTGATCACTAACCAAAAACCAAAATATTGCCACTGATAAGTGGCACTTCCATTCTATGATGGCATAGACAAAACATTAGGTGACGTATTAGTGAAGCACAGCAGTAACAACATAGTGGAAACCGTAACATACACTTATCGATACCTACATTGTACGTCTCATCATTACTAGAAACGAAAGAACTCTCTTATAATAAATAGTACAGAACATATCAGACTCTATACGTTCAGGGTGCGTTACAATAGAACGATTAAGAAACAACAGGAGTGGAAAATATATGCATATCTAGCCTATATCACCGAAGAAAACGTTAGAAAAGGAAAACATTACCGCACAGTTTAACACAGTCAAGATGAGAAAACAATTACTTCCACCACTGAAAATCAACTGCCTAAACTATACACCGATATATATATATATATATATGTAGGAACTTCAGGGCTATTGCAGGAAAAATTATATCGAGCAGACGAGAACGAGCATGCTGACTATTGTACAACTTGTTCTATTACATCATATTAATAATATTTGATATTATTATGTACAGGTAAATAGATGCAGTTGATTTCATAATTCACAGGAAAAACTTGCGTGGATACCATCGGCACCCACACACTGCACTGCGGATAAAGGTTCTAGCAGTTTGGTGCTTTACCAGAACCCTCGAACCCGTTTCTAACCATCAACAATAGCCCATTACCAGACTTTCCACTATTGCGTCATAATTTCCACTGCCCCACTCATTCTTGTTGAAAATTACGATTTCAAAAAATTTTGTGAAATTAGTACTTCATCCATTAGATGTTATCACTCTCCCATCCAATGAGTCATAAGCAATTCTTTTCTTTTTTGGATATACTATGTTATCGACGTCACTTGTCAACATGTGTATTTTATTTTGAATATAGCAGAAGAAAGTTTCGCTATCTCCAACAATTAAGTATATTTCTGCAACAAATAGTTGAGTCTATACAAATATAGAGGTAGAAATACTTAATTTTTTAGCGATACTACATTTAAGAAGTTTTCGTTACGGAGTTCTATATTTTACATCCATGTATAAACTGGTTTGTTTACTTATTCTCCACGACTAGGTGTAAAATAAGGAAAAGGGAATACGGTTTTACGAGAATATACCCTTTGTGTGTGAGTTTGCTTCATTAAGTACATACTGCAGAAGAGAATGTAGTACCAGTAACATATTTAACTCTGAAACGGAGCCTTCTTGAGCGAAGGGTTACCAGACAAATCCGCATATTTGTCTGTGCACACTAAGTTTGAAAACCTTACACGAAATTGTATTAGAAGATTGTAAATTAACAATAATGAAGTTGTATGCTTTCAGCTTATCTGTTCAAATTATTTATACTTCATGTATGTGTCTGCAATTTGTTGTAGTTTACATAGCAATCTATGAGCGGTTCTGCACGATCTTGTAAATATACAGTTTGCAAACTTTTGTAATGTAACAAGCTATTGTCTTACATATGTCAGGAAGAATATACACGCTTCTGCTTAGTATTAAGCATCAACAAAATATCTCCTCCTATGCTTCAGCGACGTCGGATAATTTCTTTAACCTTCTTGACTTCTGCATTAGGGAAAGTGTCATTTATTTAACCTGTACATTGCAAATATGTATAATGATTTTATATAATACTATCAAGTAACTATAAGTGACTAAAATGAAGACAAGAATGCGGACTATTTATTATTATTGAATACTTTATTTTTATGAAAACAATTTATATTTTTCCAACGAATACCATGTACAAAAACAAACGTATGTTAATTACTGTACTGGAGAAAACTACCATGAATAGTCATTTCTATTTTATTTAAAAGAGTAAACTACTCTCTCTGTTGAGAAAACTGTTTGCTACAAGTATATGTTTATGAGTAGACTCGTCAAAAAGGGACAAGTTTCAGTGTAATGCGGAGAACAACGTGGAGGTGTTGAACGGCCGTATCAAGGCCATCTACTGGTACACGTCAGATAGTTGTCGCACCTTAAACATTTAATTATATCGCCTTCGTATCCTAAATCCGGTATACTAGCTATTACGTTTTCGAGTTTCTTCGGAATACGCCGTTTCCGAAAAGTACCTAAATGCAACATTTTCTAAGTATGTGTAGGTAAAATATTTTCAGATTTCCAAGATGGTCGTCAGGAGGCGTAACCGGCATCTTAAACTTTTAAAGTGATTTTTCACAGAAATCCACCCGGTAAATGTAACTCTTTTTAACATATCTATTAAAATAACGTGGTGGGGGTAATTCAATGTTTTCTTAAATAAGCAGCTGTAACTCCTAAACGACTCCTTAACTGATTTTAACAAACTTGGTCTCACTGGAAAAATCATTTATTGTTCCATCAAACCTATCATACCTGTGATGTGTCTATATCTTAGTAATGCCGCTAAAGCGCGTTTTTTGATATAATAGCAGAACATTGCAAAATTCTCTAAAAAATTAAATGCAATAATATTAGTTTTTTTCATAAAAATGTAGCGAAGTGATACCTAAATAAGCTAGTGAAAACCGTATTTCGATATTTTATTCGTAGCCTCAAATATCGCAGAAAAAAGATTACTTACCATATAATTTTAAAAAGAGTAAAGTACACCGGTATTTATTGTTCATAATTTCATTATTTTTTAAATAATAAAAGTATTCGTAGTAAGGTTTAAAAGTATTAAAATGCTTTTTAGAAGTGATGGAAACGTTAATTTGCATAGTATGCATTATTGGTCTGACAACAATCCTCACTGGTTGCGCGAGGTCCAATATCAAAGCCATTGGAGTCTCGAGGTATGGTGTGGCATCCTGGACGGAACTGTTATATTTCCTATTTAGTTGATCATTTATTTTGCTGTGTTTCTTGATTTTCTGGTAAACCAAATGCCTATTTTATTAGAAGGTGTGCCCTTGCAATTACGGCAAAATACGTTTTTCCAACTAGATGGTTGTCCAGCACATTTCTCAAGAAATGTGAGAAAATTTAGATCTAAGATATCACCAGAGGTGGATTGGGCGAGGAAGTCTACTTCCTTAAAAGTTATTAAATTATGAAATTTTATCATTGAGTTTTGAAAAAAAAAGACAAATAAATAACAATAAATACCGGTGTAATAGCGTCTTTTTAAAATTAACTTTCGGATAACTTAGACTGTATTTCTTAACTGTTTACAATGCAGCAGTATTCCTGCAATTTTTGATGAATAAGTTGTAGGAGCTAAACAGCATAACCAAAACTCATAAAAACTTGTGCTATTAGTATAATCGCGTATCGTACCGCTTTTATAGCTCTCCGGAAAAAAGATAATATGAATAAGAAATATATTTTAGACGAGTTTGTGATTTATTCACAAAATCGTCTAAAATATATTTCTTCTTCTGACTCTTATATAAGGAATATGCTGTATTGCATTGTAAGGTAAAACAATTCAGCACATTATACAAGCTGTCCCGTATAGTTATGTTTAAATTTTAGGAGTGGAAAGTAGACTTCATTTCAAGTAATAAAAACGCAAAATTTGTATATCCATTTTTATTTGTTTCAAAGTTACAGATCAATGAATGTGATTGTCAGATCTTAAAAAAAATGTAATCCTGCAAGCTTGTGCCCGAAAGCCAACAGAAGAAGAATTTATCCGAATTTCATACTTGTTTTGTCGGATTTGCTCGGCAGCCAGATGAATACAATCCAACAACTCTTCTCTTGTATTTGAAACTTGTGCGTAGACTAAATTTGTCCGATTGTCAGATCCGACCTTAATCACCTTGACTTTTATTTATGGGGGTACATGAAAGTTTAGTATACGCGCAAGTTTCAAA